>CAJUYH010005811.1:43291-59413 GCA_910591685.1 Galerucella tenella
TACAGGTGAGTGCACAGGTGAGTTGAAGTGTAGAAAAAAAGAGGGTACTTTTCGATTACTTTATACATGACGGCACTATTCTCGTTAAAGAGGAAATGGAAAAAGAATGCTCTTAAACTCTGCGCCGTCAAAAAATAGCGGTACCTACTGGCAGAAAAAAATTTTGAAATCGGCGAATTTACCCCCCCTCCTCAGTTATTCGAATACTTGACGGCGTTGATTCAGTTACCTTTGCATTTCCTTTAAAAAGCATAATTCATGTATGCCGTCAAAAAAGAGTGGTACATGCGGACAGAAATCGCAAATCAAAACCGGATTTTTACCCCTCGGGGGGGTGGTCACTTAGAATTTGACGGCACCAATTTCAAAGTTATAGTTAACATTTATTAAGCATTATAAACAGTGTGCCGTCAATATATGATGGTTCATGCAAAAATAATAAAAAAATTACCAAAATTTTTCTAGTAAAAAATCAATTTTTCGTATGAGGTCATTTATTTCAGGACGGCATATAGTTTTTTATAAAGTAGAAGTGAATTATTAAGGTTTTATAATGATGCCGTCAATAATTCATGGTACGTAATGAAAATGTAAAATAAAAATGAGAAATTTTGAAAATTTTGAATAATTAATACACATTTATAACAGCTTACTTTTGTAATATTATTGTGGATAGCACTTTTTTAAACATTAAAAAACATAGAAAAATCGATGCTGTCAATTTTTCATTGTTATATTGTATGCATTTCACGTTAAATCTCATGCCTTTTTTGGCTTACTTGACCTACCATTTTGGTCATGATTTTGGTCAAAAATTACAAGACGGCATTAATAATAAAATATTGATCACATTAAATAGTAATTGATAATTTTGGTGCCGTCAACATTAAACGGGAACTTTACGTAATGTGAGAATTTAAAAATTTGAAAATTTCAAACGACAATCTTCGAATATTCATTAAACTTTCAAGCACAGATGTGTGATTTATTATCAAAAAAATGAGTGTATTTTTAAATCTTGTAATATTTATATTTAAGAATATATCAATTTTTATAAAGATTTGAATAACAATGTATAAATCATTAACATTTTATAGTATTTTTATTATTATGGATGTTCAAAAAAAAATGAATGAAAAATGTTCAAAACATAGAATACTGCATGTGCTCATCATTCTTCATCAGAACAGTGGTGCTCCAAAACTGGCAGCAAACAGGATAGTTGAATAGAGTTTTTTACGCTTATTTTTCAAAGTATCAATGGGATTATTAAATAATGTAATTTTACACATTCCTATTTCAAATCGAATGAATTCTATTGAAAATAAAATTACCTTTATTTAGAACCATAGGATAGCCTGAATGGTATTTTTTGACGTGAAAAACGCATTTTCCAGCGTATTGTACCATGTAAAATTGACGGCATAATAAAATATGTTATCTTTGAATTATATAGTACCTATTAAAACAGCTAAATTTTAGGTTGTATAAAATGTCCACCCCCCCGAGGGGTAAAAATCCGGTTTTGATTTGCGATTTCTGTCCGCATGTACCACCCTTTTTTGACGGCATACATGAATTATGCTTTTTAAAGGAAATGCAAAGGTAACTGAATCAACGCCGTCAAGTATTCGAATAACTGAGGAGGGGGGTAAATTCGCCGATTTCAAAAAAATTTTCTGCCTGTAGGTACCGCTATTTTTTGACGGCACAGAGTTTAAGAGCATTCTTTTTCCATTTCCTCTTTAACGAGAATAGTGCCGTCATGTATAAAGTAATCGAAAAGTACCCCCTTTTTTTCTACACTTCAACTCACCTGTGCACTCACCTGTACCGCGGAAATTTGACGGCATAGTGCCTAAACTTTGTTTCTCGAACAGTACTTCAAGATTATATGTGATTCGTAGTGTATAAAATCACCCCCTGAAAATTTGCTCGGGCTTGTAGTCTACTACTAATTTATTAATAGTTCAAGAAAAAAATCCATGAAATGATAATTTTGAATGGAGGTTTAGTACAGGGAATGAAGCATTTCAGGGAATGAAGCATGGATTGACTTGAAATTTTAACAGAAGGTAGGTGATATCCCAAGGATCAAAATCTATATCGAACCGAAGGGCGCTGAAGCATTGGGGGTGGTTGCCACCCCATCTCGGGGGTGAAAATTTTTTATCACTTTTTAACCACAGGAATCATTGAAAAAGTGATTCTAAGCAAAAAATGTTCTATACATTTTTTTGTAACATCAATATTCTCTAAGTTATTCGCGATTGAAAGTAACGCTTTTTAGAGGAAAAAATCGACGTTTTTGATATGTTTTTCGCGGATAACTCGAAAATTATTATAGAACTATAGAGCAAAATTGTAGCTTTTAAAAAAACAAGTAAAACACTTTTTTATAATTTTTCTAAAACCAATAGGAACCGAGATATGGATTAGCTTTTTTTCCCAAATAGAAAATGTGATAGATTCAAAGTCAAATACCGGAAAAATGATGCATTTTTCGTAGAAAACTCATAGACTCTTTTTCAAAGAGCATAATTAGACCTTTCTTTACAAAAAAAAGGTCTGTAGCATCAAAATTGAGTGAATTATGACAAAAATAATGTCAGTACTGAATTTTTTATACAAAAAAATCGGTGAAAACAACCCCCTTACTACCCCCCTAATTAAAATTGATCTTTACCCTTGTGCAATTCTCTTTGTACATGTATGGTTAATATGTCCAAGAAGTTTGACCAATTTAAAATTCATAATTTTCGAAAAATTATGGCTTAAAGTAAAAAGTCATTTTTCATAATTTTGTATTTTTTACCCTTTCTTTCAAAGTAACTCCGAAAATATTAGAGGTACAAGCAAAGTTAAAAAACGAAATTGTAGCTTTTATTATGACAAAAATTTTCCTGTAAGTAGATTTTTTGTTCAGTTAATATTTGACGAGATATAGCCGTTTAAAACGTCTATTTACGCACGAGCACCACCTTTTTTTAGCCATTTAAACTCACCCCATTTAAAAACGAAAGGGTCTAAAGAGATTTAACTTACAGATCCTTGTAGTTCTTGAAAAACCCTATAAAATCGTTTTTGAATAAACTTTTTATCATCAAAAATGAAGGAAATACGTTAAAAAAACCAATCGATTTTTTTTTCGAAAAATTCCAATAGTATAGTATAGTGCACTTGGAAGCATAATAATGTACAAAACCGGTTTATTCGGCAGTGGGGCGTTATATATACGAAATGTTTCGTGTTCTTTTTTTGAAATACAAAAAATTGCAATGTTGTGAAGGGTGGTTTTTAAAGGTTGAAAAGTTACTTAATGCATGTGACACATTTTTTTTACAACAGAATTATTGAGCAAATCCCTATTAGCATTAATTATTTTTCTCTTGGCAAAATTTTTTTTTTACATATAACACTAATAACTGTTGATTTTTAAGGGTTGAAAAAGTATAAAATTGTATTTTGAAATGTAACAAATACATCATTTTACTAATTCAAACCAATTTTCACCTATCTTAAGATTTATAATGCTATTTTTCAATTTTTGACATTTAGGGGTAGTTTTCACCCCTAAGAAACAATCAGGGTTCGTCGGCATGACATGATATATAAAGCAGAGGGTGAGTTGAGCCTAATCCCAAATTTTTATGCAAATCAATCAGAGGCGAAATCATTTTTTAAGGATTCGTGATTTTTTTTACATTAAGATGTAACAGGGGCTGCTTTTTAAGGGTTGAAATATGATGAAATTGTATTCCAATGCTCAAAACAATCATTATTCAACTTATCCAAACCAAATCTTACCCATTTTCAGGTTTAAAATGTTATTTTATGATTTTTGACAAATAAGGGTAGTTTTCACCCCTAAAAACCGTTTAGCGCCCTTCGGTTCGATATAGATTTTGAACCTTCGGCTATCACCTACCTCCTGTTAAAATTTCAAGTCAATCCATGCTGGACGAAAAAATTGCGAGGTTTTACCTTTTTTGAGCTTCATTCCCTGTACTAGTTTGCATATAATTTACTTTGAAGTGTCTACAATCGAAATATAAATGTGAATATCTCTCAACCAACCGAAAAGGGGTTGAAAGAAATATTTGGTATATATTTTTAAATTACGCGGTAAGTTTTAATTCCATACAAGTGAAGTTATAAATAATAGATTAATAATCAGTGAATAAACTTAGTGGATTATAAAAACGTAATTTTTTCCTAGTGATTTTATTCCGATTGGTGGAATCTCAATGCCGATTATAAGCTTTCCGGGTGGTTGAAATATAGTCAGATGTATGTTTCGTTCATTTTGTAGACACTCAAAATAAAATTATATGAAACATTTAAAACCTCCACTTAAAATTCTGATGTCTTGGCCTTTTTCTCTTGGACTATTATTTATGGAGTTAATTTGTATTATAAATTATTCATTTCCAATAATATATAAATTCATGATTTATTCATTTAATACAACGTAAATGGGTTTTAGATCTAAACGTTTGAAACGATTTAATTTAAAATTTAAAAACAATGAATTTCTGTATTGGTATTGAACTTGTAGTAATTTTCAATGATAAAATTAAAAAGGTTGACTTTATTAACCTTATGATTACACAAAGTCGTTCTTTCAATTTTTTTATTGTTATCCAGTCAAAGTCAAGATCTCTTTCGTTCGCTCTTCTTCCAAGTTTCAATGTAGTCATTATTTAAGTTTTGGTATGAATAATTTAAAAACGTTAGACTATTAAAACAATAACAACATTAATTCTAGATACGTAGAACTTATTTACATTTCGGTGATTATTTAAACTATTGATCATCAAGTAAATAATTACAAATAGAATTGTGTGTAAGTGCTTAAACGAGTTTTAAAGTATTGGATATCAGTAATACTTGTTTTAATTCTAATGTTATTTAATCAGTTGAGTAACCAACCGTAACTGTAAGCGGAAGAGATTGGGTATGATTTTCAATTGTGAGCAGAATTGCAGAACTGATTAATAGGTATATACATCAAAACAAAACATATTGTAATATCGTAGTAACAATATACAAAGTAGGTGCGAGAAAACCCGACGTTGTCATGTGCTAACCTCGGTGCTAACTTCTTGTCATATTATACAAAGTTTGACATTTTTTTATTTTTAGAACTTTAGTTCTTTATGTTAGGTTGGTCTGACCGTTACGTTACTTGGAGCGAGGGAGGTCGCGTCGCAAAAGATCTCTGACCGTTACGTTACGTTGTTACCTTATGTGCCACTCGCGATCTCTCCTCAGTCTCAGAGCTAGTCTCTCGGCGCAAGATGTTGATTGTTAGCATACATTGTATTATTAATTACAGTTAATAGAATAATTAATATCGTCGCCGTTACTTCAATATGTCGTATGTCAGAAAAGTTGATTTTCCGGGATTTAAAAAATATGTTTTATTTATTACGCCCATATTTTTTCAAAATGATATTTACGTGATAGTAATTAATTTTTTAGACATTTTAAAGCCATCTTTGAATATTTTGGTGATTAGTTAGCAGGTATGTATATACTTTCACATTGAACATTTTGTTACTATTATTTGGTTACAAATACTGACATACGACATATTGAAGTAACGGCGACGATATGTACTTTGTGCCAATCAACTTAATGATAAGATTTTTATAATTAATACTACTGTATATTTTTGTTAAATGAAGTTTCATCCAGAGTAAAATAAATTCTTATATTAATATGTGTATTTATTTATTGATTCAAATAATTTGATTATTGCTTAAAAGGAACTAAAGTTCTTACCGTGTGTCCACTCCAACCTAACGTAAAGAACTAAAGTTCTGAAAATCTTGAAACTGGAGTGCTTTATGTAGAAAATTTAGTGAAGAATTGTAGACCAAAGTCTTGAGCTTGAAATAAATTCAAGAATATGATGTAATAAAAGTGCTTCCAAATGATCGTTATCAATTTTATACGACACAAAAAACCACAATGTAATTTTATTAATTTAAAAAATACTTAAATAAAATAAATCTTGTTGCAGGCTACCTTTAGTAAACGTATCATTCCCTGGAAAAGCTCCCCAAGTATGGACCGCCAATTTCAACACAACCGATGTTCAACAACCCTATTGTTACGTCCAACAAGTAGTCCTAAGAGTAGCAGTTCTGCCATGGAAAGCGGACCTGACATTAGGAGATGCATTTCGAGCTCCCCTGTATGAAGCTTTCAAATTATTAGATATTGTAAGGAATTATCAAGACCGAAAAAGGTATTTTTTTATATACTTTTTGTAATAAAATCCTTTAACCTTTCACATATTTTTGTTGCCGTTTTTGTGTTGCATTTTCAATATTTTTCAAAAATGTAATGACTTTTGTTTTGTCATACATGGAACCACAGTTCATTAGGATTCACTATGATAGAACTTATATGATTGTTCGACTCAAGGTCAATAGGCGTGGAGAGGCTAATACGTCACACTACTTAACACCAATGAGAGCAGCCTCCTCGAATGGATCGTGAAATTTTGTGTTTGAAATGAAAATTATATATTTTATTGCATTAATCATATTATATAACAAATAATAATATATATATAACTACTTCATAGAGTATTTTACTTTATAAAACTTTTTTATAAATTAAATTTTTATAAATCCCGATTGTACTGGACACAATAACCAGGTGTGTTTTTCTCTTGAATCAATAGGGTACACGCAAATATCATATTTTGCTTAGATATTAATTTATAATAGTAAAGTTGATATCAAAAATTACTAGTAATAGGAAATAAACCAGTTTCCATTGGAAATTACTTCAAAATTTTAAAATAAATTTCAAATTTCAATGCACTTTCCGACCAACACTCGAGGATTTCCGAACGCTACCGATGATACGTGTGATGTCATATCTCATGTTTGTTTACTTTTATCAATAGGGCCGGTATTGCATTAGGACTACACAGAACCTAATGATTAGGTTCTGTGTAGTTCTGTAGTGTTTATATTGTATTTTAATCAACTATTAATTGCTTCATCGACGTAAAAATATCATTTTTGAGACCATTACAAACACGTAGTGGAGTGGGTGCTTTTTTTTATTCATAAAAGTCAACGTAAAGTGGAAAGTGGACATAAATATTTGATATTTCCGAGGATATTTTAAAACTTTTAGAAAAAAATATTTTATTTACTAGTTCAGTGTTCAGTAACGATTATTTCATATTTTGTGAGTAAAGATATGGCTAGCGAAGGTTTTGTACAAGCACAAACTGATAACTTGCTCAAAGTAGACTCATTATTATGCTGCCGAATTTATTAAGTCAAACAGCTGCTTTAATGCAGAGAAAATAAGAGGAGTTAAAGCATTATCGTAATTACGATTTGAACTATGTATTATATATAATATATACCAACCATATTTCGATGTGTGGTCGTGAGAAAATAATGTTTTAGTGGTTGACTCCTAGACATATAGGTACATAACCTCAAACTATTTAAGAATAAAAATTACCAGCATAGAAGTAGGTACTTACATTAAAATGGTCTTCACAAACAAAAGTAGTAGTATTTGTCGAAATATCGTCTTTCTTTCGACGCATAGCTTGCAACCTTAATGCCGTTCTCTTAAGTGTATTTTTGCTTGCGCCACCAGGTAAAGTATAACAAATATTTTGTTTGGAATTTTAATAGACGTTGATTACACTATGAAACAATGCAATACTTAGAAAACAAAGTTTTTTTTCGGCTTTATCCATTTTTAAAGCTTTCAGAAACAAATTAGGTCACAAGAACTCAGAGCGTGATACACGAATAAGAACGTAAACAAATGACGTCACTGCATGGGACAGCCATCTTTATGACGTAAAGCGCGGACTTTCAAATTTTATGATTTTTAAAGTCGTTTTAAAAGTAAAGTTTATATTTTTTTGAAAAAATAGGCATGCAAGGTGTTAGGAGACCTGATAAAGCGTCAATTCCCACCAATAGCAAAAGTTATGCTTTTAGCCTATTGTGTTGGTGTTAAGTTAAAACGAAATATCTTGGAATGAACTCTACTTTATAATGTTTTGTTGTGGAAAGCCTTGCTAAATTATGAACTACCGATTGAATTGAATTGTTGCACGTGTGACATATAAAACCAACCACATATTTTAGCATAATAGTGTTATCAGTTTAAATATCCATAAATTTTCATGAAGGAACCTATGTTGTAATAAATGACAGTTTGAATTGTTTAAAATATGCTGTTGCATTGTTTAAGTCAGATATAAGTAAATTGAATATTTTAAATCAAAAATATTTCTGCAAAACTTTCTGATCAAATACTAGTAACTTGGGGATTAGAAATATTATGTTCAAATTAAATTTCAATTTTTTAAATTTTGTATAAATGTCAAGTTGTGGACATTTTATTCATCACGATATCTGTATTATTAAAAATACAGGTTTGAAGGAAATAATTCCTTATTGGCAACAGAACAACAAAAATTAATATGGTCAACATCGGTATTAAGATTTTTCTTATTGAAATCGATTTTTCCTTCCAAGACATTTAATAACAGATCCCATGCGGTAGCGCATTAAAAGAGAATTTTGTCCAAAAAATGTCATGCATAAAGAAATGCCGCCTCACACCACCACTCATCCATATCCGCCCGTATGGTACTTGTATATCAGTGGATAAGGGATCCGCTGCAAAGTGACGTATGGAAATTTGATACAAAGAAACACAAATAGGACATGTCCACGTGACGTCACAAAGTATTTTGACAACAGCCTGGTGGTAAAACAATAAACAAAGCGTTCAGAACACGTGGTACTTAATAGAGAGTTATTGGAACTTTTATAAGGTCAAGCAGTAATAGTGGGGTCCTTATAGTGACATATACGCATGCGCATTTGATGTTTTGAATAAGGGAAACATTATTAAGGTTAGACTTTATTTCATGTTTCATATTTATATGTCACAATGTGTAGGTGAATTGTGTCATCTGTGACACCTTCCTTAATATAATGTCATTATAGAGTTTCATGTTTCAATAATGAGGTTATGCCTCGGGTTATGCTGATTTATAATCGTGTTTGAGTTTACTTGGTTTTGCTTCAGTTTACTTTTAAAGTTATTTTAATTGTTGAGCCTGCATATTTAATATAGGTTAATAGTTGTTTGTTGTTTGATAATTTTTAATCGTGTCTATATAATGTTTATTGTTTTACCACAGGGGTATTGTCAACTGTCGTGGACATGCCCTATGAGCTTGGTTGGTAGTTTGGCGGATTTCTGCTGGAAATGATAAGATAGGTGTTCAATACTGTGTGGGCGGGGGCCTAAGCCACTGAATAGTTGATATCTTTTTGGATAATATCTATGGCAATTTTAATATAAATTGGAAAACATTTTTTCAATGTTTATGAACGTTATAGGTAGTTTTGTTTAAAAAATGAATTAAATAATATTTATCAATGAAAATAATCGTACGTCATTATTATTTATTTATGGAAAAATTAATTGATGATTCTCAACCAATTACCTTAATGTTTGTAATTTTATTTATTAACATAATCATGTTATTACCATAATCATTTTTTCGTGTAGTTGAAAATACAATTTAAGGTTATGTAATACTTTTAATGGAAAATTTTAATGCTTTTTAGTAACAAAACTTGTTCAAACGAGGTAAACATTTCGTTTGAACGTACGAAATGTTTAAAACATGATATAATTTCAAGTAAATTTCTAGTAAGCAATTAGATTTAATATCAAAGTGACGCAGCTTTTAAATGAGATGTCACTGATTTTTGACGATCGTGATAGTAAGTTATGTTTTGTGTAGACTCTATAGACCGGGATATTATGTGACCGTTATTATATAAATTATATTTGCCATACTCCTAGAAAGGGGAAAAGTGGCGCCATACCCTGGGCCATACTGCTACAACCCGATCATACATGAACTGTTGAAAAAAAAGTGAACACTTGTTATTTATCCGACAAGTTCAATTAACGCCCAAGCGATTGGGCCAGCGGTACCAGCGCCATGACCATCATTTCTCTTTTTCTTATTACGTAACTATCGTTCGACACTCGTAATTAGGGCGGGTATTATAAAAATGTCTTGAAGTTGACTTTGAATTTAACAGTCAAGTTAACTTTAGGTTTTAAAATGTCAGTTTTATAAAAGTTTCATTTTCCAAAAAAAAAGAAGAATAGCCTGGAGCATAGAGAAATATTCTCTATGGCCTAGAGTTTTGGCATTTTGACTCTAGTGTTATGGTCTAGTTTTAATGTTTTATTTTATTTTCCAACATCTAAACACATGTCCCACATCATCCTCTACTTCACATCTCTCGCACAATCCAGTTTCTCTTTTCCCAATCTTGTGGAGGTAATAACCCACTCTCGACCCATGCCCTGTGAGCACCTGCGTCAAGAAGTAGTTCACCTCCCCGAATTTCCGGTCCACCCAATTTCTCTTGCTCCCAATCGCTCCTTTTGGCGCGCCCTCATACTCATCCCACTTTCTCTCCATTTCCTCATCCATCCATTCCTGTACTTCCTCTCTTTCTGTCGCTAGCCATGATATGTCTGTTTGATGTATTTGTTATTTCAACAATATTCATAGCATCTTCTTCATCTTCGGTTAAAAGTTCCTCAAAAATATCTTGGATATCGTTTGTTAACATTGCAAAATTCAAAAAGAACAAAGTAAAAGCAATCAAAATATTCACATTATAATTAATTAAGTTTATCTAATTCCGCTATCAAATGTGACACTTTACGTCACTCCTTGACGTTAGGTAACGTCACATTTTTCATAACCTTCATATATCAGTTATGAAAAGTAGTTATGTAAAAATTTTACGTAACTGTTTATGATTCAACATAGAAATACCACATGAGTTTCAAAGAATAATTTATTAATTAGGTAGGAACTGTCAAAACTGACAATTATTTCATTATTTAAACTGTACAATTAACCCATTATTTTAATTCAATAGTATTTTGAGATTTATAAACATTGAAAACATTATTCAGGACACAGTTATTTAAAGTGAGTCAATTTTCTGGGTGAATACATCATAGTAACAATACTTCTAACACCATTTGATTCCACTTCAATATTATCATTGTAATTGAAGATTCTATTGAATATTATGAAAGCGCGGAATTAGATAAAACGTTGTACGTAAACACGTTATGAAGAGAGCGACATTGTTCAACTTGCGTAATTTGCAGAACTCGCTAGCGCTCGTTTTGGCAAATATTACGCTTGTTGAACAATATCTCTCTTTTCATAACTAATTACGTGAATATCTATTATGAATGCCAAATTGTTGACAGAACCGATAGAACAGAGCAACTGTCAAATCACGAAAACCGGGTTTTTCCATAAAGTTAACTTTAATCGATACCTCTTCCACCCGACAAAGTTTACTCCGCCATTTTGAAGTTAATTATAACATGTGACGTCATTCTACAAGTTAACTTTTAGTTATATGTCAAAATAGTTTTATAATACCTACCCTTAGACCCTAGAAGAACCACCATTTTGGAACAAGTAACCAAATATTCTCCCGCTCTACTAGGCTTGTTCGTAGAGCAATCACAAACGGTTGGAAACTGGACGACTTATGCGCAGAAATTCTCTATTAACTGTTTTCTCAGAGCTCTAAGTACCTTCTTTCCTCTGTCTACATCACCAGACTTTGTAAATTATATTTTATAAATTTGGTTTCAATTGGTTGGTGTAATCTTTAAAATAAATTTTTTTTTTCAGTTTAAAAAATTTGGGTCACGTTTGTCTTCATGTTGAAGCGATAAAAAGAACAAATGACAGATCGAACATTTTGCCGCAGTACAATTGTCTCATTTTGTCACCAGCGAATCTCTGGAATCAAGATGTACATCAATTTTCTCAAGATAGTTCATTACTCACAACAATATTCAATCACCACGTAAGTTATAACATTTATTTAAATCCAATAATAGGAAAACACTCAGTAAAGCTTCTAATTCATTTACACACTTGCATTCATTTAAACATAATATTCTAACTAATTTTATCATTGATAATTTATTTTGCGCCATCTAATTGCACATCGATGCTCTATAAAACTTTTGCCTCGTCTGGTAAAGAGACAACGAAAAGAGAAAATTATCCAGCCGACAACCCAGAAGACTATTACAGAAAATATTTGTTTATTCCTGTACTCAATTACAGTTTCTTAATGTAAAAAATTGTCATCTTAGTAATGCCTGTTTTCAATAGAAAAAAATAATGGCACTTGTCACTTCTTATTTAGGCAGAAACATTCATAAAAATTGCCAATGCGTTACAACTGATTTTCTCCACTAGACATAAAACAACTTCTTTTATTTACAGACATTTCAAAAGGGAAAAACATCAATCTCCGATATGGTTTTCGGCATGCAGCTTTTTGATACTGGTATCAAACGTTATCCCTTAAGAAGTAGACAGAGAATAATGCAATATGCATTAACATTGTTTTTCAAAGAATACGATCCAATGTAAGTATTATTATTGCTGTTATTATAATAAGTTCCATAGGATAGACTATTTTACTTTTCATACTCCTTATTTTTATCACAAGTTTAATCCAGATCCCTCACACCTCCAAATCATAAAACTACTGGAAGAGTAGACAAGTTGTCTGTATGTATGTATGTATTTGGGGTGACATTCACTGAGACCTAAAAGATCTATTGTGCCCCCTTACTTCTACTTAGTATCTGAGGAGAGTCTCAAAAACTAATAGCTCCTTCCTTCTCCCGGAGGAATATTAGAATATCTGAAGGCTTCAACTTAGGTGGATATTCCTCTTCTATCCAGTAATCTCCCAGGAGCTGTGCTCTAGGATTCTGAAGTTTCTCCACTACTTTGAGCTTGCTTTTTCAGGTGCCCATTCACGCGACAATGTCCCGTTAGGATCCCTGTTAAAACTCTTAGTTTTACTTTGAATTATGCATTCATTTGATCTCAACAGGTCGTAGTCACCCAGAAGAGTCTTTGATTGTATAAGCCCTACTAGATCTTTCCAATGGTCAGATCTTCTTTTTTTCTAGGCTCTACCTATTTCTTCCAATATTACATTGGGGCTGATTACGCAAAACGGTTCAGGCCCCCAGAAAGGTATTTCAGTCCCTCTCTTTGCTAGTTCATCTGCTATTTCATTTCCTTCTATTCCAGTGTGTCCTGGAATCCACAGTAAGGTTCTCGCCTAGTTCATTGACTTTGTCTAGGTATTCCCACATCAGTTTGGAACTAATTACACAAGAGCTCAGTGCTTTAATGGCTGCTTGACTATCCGCCATTATGATCATCCTTTGTATTCTGTATCATTATCAATATTGAACTGGGCGCACTTCCTTATGGCGTGGATTTCCGCTTGAAAGATACTTGGGGTTTTTTTCCCAAGCTTTCAGAGTATTTGGTTCCTGGCCCGAACACTCCTATCCCAGTTCCTTCTATTGCTTTTGAACCGTCTGTGTACCATTGAATGGCATTCTTTTCAAGTCTGGTAATGGTATTTGGATCTCATTCCTTGTTGCCTAATTCCGTAACGAATTTCTTTGAAAAGCTATACTTTTTCATCATACCGTCTTGTGGCATGTCATAAGAAGTGAGGAGGTGGATTTTTTAATTATTCCCTCTCTACTTAGTCTGTAAAGTTTCCTGTAGCTAACATTTGTAAATTTTGATAATGCTTAAAAATATTATCTATCCATTTATAAGTTTTAAAATACCCCGTATTATTGTTGTTTGTTGTAATGGCGAAGTGAAGCATTGTATATGAATTTAATTAAAAAATTTCAGGTTTGTAGAAGGACTTAGAGACAAACTAACAGAAGCGTATCCTTTATATCAAGATTCAAATCAGATACCAAACTATAGATTGGACGATACGGTATTGATCAGTTACCCAGGAGAAATCAAATATATCGAAATTATTCCCTTGCTGGTGGCATTCGTATTAATTTTTCTATACTACTATTTTTCCGTCAGAAAAATTGAAATTATAAAATCGAAATTGGGTATGGCTTTCACTGCTACTTTCGCCATATTCTGCAACCTTACTATGACTATGGGAATTTGTTTTTTCTTCGGTTTAACATTAAACTCAGATGGTGGGAAAGGTATAATACCTTATTTGACACTTTTGGTTGGTCTAGAAAATGTTCTTGTACTTACAAAAAGCGTTGTAGCAACACCACTAAATTTAGATGTCAAAATTAGAAACGCACAAGGTTTAAGCAATGAAGGATGGTCTATAACTAAAAATCTATTACTCGAAATTACTGTTTTAACCTTCGGAATATTCACCTTCATCCCAGAAATACAAGAGTTTTCTATATTCTCGATAGTTGTTTTGATAACAGATTTTTTTCTACAGTTATTCTTCTTTTTAACGATTCTCGGCTTGGATATGAATCGTATGACACATACAATTGAAAAAACTCAAAAAATAAGAAGTAGCTTATACCAGCAACCGAATGTTTTCGATAAACCTTTTACCGGAGTTAAAGGTATGGTTCGATCAAAATCCCATCCCAGATTAACAAGTTATCCCGCTACTATTGTAGCAGCCCAAAAACAAGGTTCTCAAGAAAAGAAAATACCCAAAAGAGTTAAATTATTTAATATTTGGGCGAATACAAGGATATTCCAACGTTCCTTTATGCTACTGATGATACTTTATATAAGCATAATAGCATACAATAGTGATATAATGAATCAATACATACTTAAAACTGAAGACAAACCAACAGAAAATAGCACAGTACTCCATCCGCACATCCTACCTACAGTAAACTTATATCCAATTACTACTTCCAATCGTTCTATGAATATAAACTACGTTACATACAGTCCATTAGAAGAACAGTACGAACAGAATGAGACGCAAGGACTTGAGAAATTGAAACATCCTGATTACGCTCCTTGGTTAAAACCACCATCTAGGCATTGGTCGGAAATATTAAAGAAATACAACGTTTCACTGGGTGGACAGGTGATAGCTGTTTTGCCGAATATTAAATTGTCGCACGTTGTTAGACCTGAGCAAGCAGTAGTACTACGAAATCCTAATGAAAAATATGGGGAAACATTTCACTGGCAAGCTTTGGCTGTTGCTTTAGATCCTATTGATTTTAGCGGTGAGTATACTCAATTTCAAGATCTTTCGTTTTAACTTAACACCAACATGATTGATTTAACAGAAAAACCTACGACAGGTAGTCGTATCGTACTCGTCTCTTCGAATAGATAATGCCTAATAGTATGATTATTTTATAACTTGAATATTTGGCTGGTAAAATAATATTTAGTTTTAGTATATAAATTTTACCAACTACGGATCTGTTACTGTTAACTGTACAATGAGGGATTTATGAACTTGGAAAAGTCTAGAATTTTAGTCTTTTGTTTTCTTAAAAACGGTTCCAAAAACTATAAATTCTTTAATACACATCATTTACACTCGCAGGTATAAAATTTGATATCTCTGCATAACTTGTTGGTAGCCGTGGATATCTTTTTCATTCAATATTCCCCTAATTGATGAAATTAAATGCACTATTCAGAAAATTAATATTCATAATCAATCGGCTCTCCTATGACGAGTGAATATAAAAATAGTCGGAAATTTGTTGCTCATATAGCAACCGAGAAAATGATAACAATGCTAACTTTTATAAAAGTTAGCCTTGTCATATGATATTACACGGTAAAATCATACAAAAACACCCCAAGAACTAGTTGCTAATTAGTTGCTCCATAAACAATGATTAGAGCAATTAAATAATAGAAGAAAAGTGAATTTTGATCGATTAATTTTTCCGGAGAGACTCAAAAACGTCTGAGATGGCCGTGAAAAATAAGTTGCTAATTAGTTGCTCCATAAACAATGATCAGAGCAATTAAATAATAGCAGAAAAGTGACTTACATAACTGATTTTTTCTGTTATTTAATTGCTCTGATCATTGTTTATGGAGTAACTAATTGGCAACCAATTTTTCATGGCCATTTCAGACGTTTTTGAGTCTGTCTGGAAAAATTAGTCGATCAAAACTCACTTTTCTGCTATTATTTAATTGCTCTGATCATTGTCCAT
>CAJUYH010005811.1:64558-77896 GCA_910591685.1 Galerucella tenella
ATTTACACATTTTTTCAAATATATTGTGGAGTCATTTAGAAAAAGTTGGTTTCATTTAAAACCATATAGAAATTTCAAATACGAAACAGGAAAAAGTTTTACATGTGACAGAATACCCGTCTGTTTAATGCTTAGGTATAAACATTGAACATCTAAATAATACTTATGACTATGCGTGGCTGATTTCTTCATCAATCAAGGCATATTTAATAGATTTGGAACACGACTGTTGACTACTTTTCGGAACACACCCTTTAGTAACTAATCTGGTAACGTTGAGTGGTGTGGGTGAGGCCAAATTACTCCTCCTGGTTATTAAATGAGTCCAATACTCCAAACTATTTCTTCTATTTTTCCATATTCCACATTAAATCTATCATTGTCAATGCATAATTGCAAAGTTTTAAATTATTTTTAATCCAGTGGCCAGTTTTTTAGCGTCCATCCAAGTTTTTCCTTTATCTTTTTTTGTTACTCCTCTTATTCGCATTGGAAGTATCCTATATTCACAACCATGCATTAAAACTGATGGTCTGTACACAGATTTTAAAAACCTCAAGTTTAGTTGTTCTTGAGATTTATAACTTTTATTCATAGAATAATATAGATTAGTTGCTTTTTGAATTTTCTGTTTACTTCGTCTTCCTGAGTTCTAACTCTAGCCCAAGATACTGAAATGTTTCTAATTGTTCTATACATTGATCCTCAATATACAGAGTTCGGCAAAAGTCCGGGACCGGACAAATATCTAAGAAAATATGAATTTTTTGGAAAATCTTTTTATACCACAAATTTAACTCCATTTTAAACTATAATTTGAAAATATTTTGAAATATACAGGGTGTTCCAATAAAGTGTGGCGTATGAAAGTTATATTTTTTCTTATGGAACACCCTATATTTTATTGCATTATCTGATTGCCCCTAAAAAATATGATACTCCTTCATAATGGTTCCCAATACCTAAATACAGAGGGTTCCGAGTTATGCTGACTTTTTTGAAAATGTGAACATTTCGAAAAAAAATTAATCTCATTGATATAACAAATTCTAGCAAATATTCTCTTACATCTAAATAGTTGGACATTCTTTGAATGTATTCCACGATTGAGTACTAAATATCTCTTCACAGGGTGTTCAGAATTTTCAGTTTCATTATTAGATCATTCAATGTGCAGTATTAGGCTTATTTTAAATGGAACATTTTGTATTTTGATAATTCATCATATTCAAAAAAATGTCCTCTTTCGAATGGTATGAGCATGTACTATACCTAAGTATTATACTTTTCGTGAAATTTACAATTTTCTTAAATTTTATGCTAGATTGATTTTGAAACATCTGCAATTCTCTCTAAATTTCAAACTAATGATCTTGGTATGGTTGTTGTAAGAAACTAAATAGATCACGTTTCAAGCCTTCAGAAAATATAGGGTTCTGCTATCATATACAAATATTTTCAAATTTTAGTTTAAAATGGAGTTAAATTTGTGGTATAAAAAGATTTTCCAAAAAATTCATACTCAACTCTGTATATTGAAGTCATACTAGCAGCTAGCTGATATTTATACTTTCAATTTAAAATATTTCTTGTTGGTTATCAAATGAAAAATGTATAGATAAATTAATCTTTAAAATATGTTTTAGGTGGACAAATAAAGGTTTTCGACAACAACACAGCCGAGTTAGTTTGCCACATCAATAGGAAACTAATATTTTCTGACCCCAAAATAACAGACCTCGCGTCGGAATTGGACGAAACACTTTCGGATTACGAATCTGGTTCTCCGCCATCACGAGAAGATTCTTTTCCGAAACTTCTTAACCGTATCAACACCGATTTTTCCTTCAATACCGAAGATTACTCAGACCATTCAAGTTGTATAGATTCCAAATATAATTTCAACAAATCCTACCGACATTTTTATTATAATCACAATTTCGATGTTCGGTTGAGAAATAGGTACGAATCCCTTAGAGAAGAAGCTGCTAAAAGACAATGTGCCAACGAAAACGTTGTAAAAAGAAGAATCTCCAATAAATGCGATGATAATGACTTTAAAACCGACAAAGATACAACGCCGTATAGTAGGTAAGATATTTTTACAAAACATTGTTATTTTCCCAATTAGTTTCTTATGGCAATAGTTATACGTCTTTGGCATTTATTCTAGAAATGTCTTTGCCCACTTTTACTTTCAGCAATGACATTAAACATTGTTTTTTTTCTTTACTTACTCGTCCTGATTTCATCTATTGGAATTTTTATCCCCCTATCTGAAGAAGCTTTCTGCTTCCTACTGCCATTAATTTTCCAAAAGCATTATAACCTAAAAATTTCCTAGATATTCTAGATAAATGACTGAACCTGCCTGAATTTCATGTACTATGATCGGTAAAAAAGAGTCACACTGGTACTATGTGTTTTCGTTATAACAATTTAAACTCCCTTCTTTGAAAATATTTGTTGTATTTCAGGTCTAGTTCTGGTGGTGATGGTACGTCCTTGACCGCAGATGAAAATACAGATAGTGTAGATTTTTCAGATTGTAAACTATCACCAATCTGGTGTATGGATTATTTAGATAATTTAATTGTAATCGGATGTGCAGATGGAAGACTTGAATTCTGGGACGCATTATCTGGAAAGTTGAAGGTATCTACATATTTAAATTTCACTCTTGAATGATAAAATCTTTTATTTATTGGTTTTGTATTCTTAAAATATATACAATGTAACTTTATTTACTATTACAGTGTATTTTTGAAGATGGTTCCGAGTCTGGAATAAACCATCTGAAAATCGTGGGTGCCAAAGTAATAGCTGTAAGACTGTGTGGTTCATTAGAATTGCTTCAATTACAAACATTTAACCAAGGAAGACCAGTTGATTGGAACTTTAGCTGTGCATATCGAAGAATACATGTGAGGACTGCTTCGGCTGGATCTATTTCGGAAAATGACCTTAAGAAAAAGGTAAAATCATATAATGCATTATAGTTTTTTCTTGTATTTAATTAAATAAATGATATGACAAGTAATGATTGGGACACATTTAAATAAGAATATAATTCACAAGAAATAAATTAATAGAAACACTAAAAACCATAATAATTTATCTCATTATTATGAAATTTTATTAATATTCAATAATAAACGAAAGCTAAATAAATTAGTCTAAAGTCACACGGCATTGAACACCAATCATTTGTTACCAAACATCATCAGACGCTTTCAAATGTCATCTTATCAATTTGCCAGTAGTAGTAGTTATATTATGTACGATAGTCAAACCTCCTATTTAAATAATTTTTGGTTCACTATACTCTACTAGAATTTCAATTAAAGTTTCTGTTATAGACTAATCGTGATGAAGACTTACGTGTAATCAAAATTCATTCCATTAAAGCCCACCAGCAACCGGTAATGTGTCTGGATTGTGAAGGTGGAAGAATACTGACTGGTAGTCAAGACCATACATTGAAAGTTTTTAAATTAGAAGATGGAAATCCTGTGTACACGTTACATGGACATTGTGGACCAATAACCTGTCTGTTTATCGATAGGATCAATCCAGCAACGTCAGGAAGTGGTTCACAGGATGGGATGTTATGTGTATGGGATTTGCTTACAGGTAAAAAACAATATTCCTACCCCACTAGTTCACTTCAATTTTCGTATTATAAGACATGAAAATATACAACTCAATGAAGCAGATCAGAAAAATGTTCATAACTTTCTCATATAAAAATAATAATAAATTTATTACCATATGCTAACAGCATTGCAATGAATAAATACAATATAGGATTGAACCCAAAACTAGGTTTCTAACAAAATCTTAGTCCAGTCGGGTTAGCATTAAAGGTGGATGTAGGCGAGATTTTTGATGGAATCCCTTGAAAATCGTAGGTAAATCAACGCTCTGTAGCTTGTTGTACGTTGAAGAAAAAAAATGCATTTTGCCAAACAGAGTTTTGTAATATGATGCAATATCTCCGTATCCTATTAAATTTCAATTATATTCTTTCTTGTATACAGGATGAACGGAAACTCGAACCTGTCATTTTCTTTCTTCCTTCAAATGGAACACCCTATATTTTATAGCAAAAATAGTGTCTTCGATTATGTAACTTTATTTGTTGTCAAGCATTCCCTATACCCAAAGTTTATAAAAACAGAGTTTTCACATCCATGTTTTGATAGTTTTTGGGCTAACCCGACTGGACTATCTAGTTTATGTATAAATTTGTACTATTTCAAGACCAAGATTTATTTATTTATTTCATGTTTATTTAGGTGCATGTATGTATAGTATACAAGCTCATGATGGAAGCATAAGTTCCTTAACGTACTCGGAAAGTTACGTCATCTCCCTCGGCACAGATGAAAGACTCTGCGTTTGGGAACGTTTTCAAGGAAATCTACTCACCACCATTCATGTTTCACATACATTTTCCACTCAAGTTTTGATGTTAGCACAACATTTAGTAGTGACGGCTCGAAGTGGCGGATTGATCGTTTGGGACGTTCGAACGGGCGATTGTGTTAGGACAATAACGTTAGGACGAGAACGTTTTGTGTTTGTAAACACACTGTTGTTACTTAGGGACGCAGTGTTGTGTGATTACGGAAAACAGTTGATGTTGATTCGATTTCCGTTAATGACACACAAATTCGATTGAAGCGGAAGCTTTTTACCGTAGAAATATTACTTTTTTCTTGTTTATTTAAAAGAGGATGTTAGTGATTTTTTTAATTTAAACATAGTCCCAAAGATCTTTATTCACGGGTTTATTTGACGTCAAAACATTACTTGAAAGTAATATTTCTACAAAAGTTTTATCAAACAAAAAAATGTACTTTTCGTCCTAGATCTATTTTTTAAGCGACAGCACCATAATAGATTTTATAACTAAATCAATTTTATATTCGTGCCTTCACTATATTTTCGATTATTGTTTTTTTATTACCAATTCGTTTGTAATATCATTGTTGTTAATTTATTATTATTATCTTAAACTATTTATTGAAATGAAAAACAAACGCCACATTTGCAACATTCTTGACAATTTTTATACAAATGTTTTTGTATTAAAAGTAAGGTTTTGCGTAACGTTTCTTTTTATTCATTTAAATCGAAGATATTCTATGAGAATATGCCAATTTGTTACTTTCAATACACTTTACAATATTGTTATATAGCAATTTTATTTCGGTTAATAAAATGAATGAATGCCATTGAAGAGACAAAAAAAACATAATTTTTGCATATTTATTTGTCAAAAATAGAACAAATGTTGTTGTATAAAAACCAAAATTGGCCTTGCAATTACGTATGAATTATTTTTGTAATTGTTAATAAATATTTTACATTAAAAATATCGGGTTTTATTTTAATCTATTTATTGCAACCTAGGTCACTTCACATACAAGAGGGACACATACCTAAACTGAAGCATGCAGATATCCTAAAATTCCTTCGGAAAGTAGATCTAAAGGAACTACTAATCTCTGCATTCTTCAAGAAATGAGAAGAAAGTTGGCACAATATAAAACTTTTTCCTACGACCATATAGGAAATTAAAATATATCGCACTCTCAACTCTGGCGGAGTTTCTCATATCATCATAGTTGCGCGAACCGTGCGCTATATCACCCTAGTGTGATATCATATCGCACGGTTCGCATGGATTCGATTAACGTGGTTTTCTTATTTAAATTTACCTACGTAATAACTAGAAATATAGCACAAAAACACAAAATCTGTTCAAAAATAATTAAAATTCACCAAATTTTGTAATGAAAAAACAACTACGGCCTGGAATCGAACCGCGGTATACTCCAGCATTCTCCGTATTGTCAGGACACGTTCGGTGCACGCGAATTCCCTTCAGGTTCCTTAATCACCATAATACACTTGAGTTCCCGTCCGACACTTGCAGGTATCTTAATCCCGCACTCGAATTGCCGTCCAGTTTATTTAATTTGTTCTGTATTCGGGACTGCCCTATTAGTTCACCCTGGCGGGGTTAGGTTAGGTGTCTTATTATTCCTGAAATAAATGTTCAAATACCTTTACCTTACCTTTTCACCCTGACGGGAACTCGAGTGACAGCTTAACGTACCCTAATTATGACACAGGTCAACGATTATACACCCTACAGGATTGCTTATTTCCATTTAACTCTGTGTTCGCCTCGCTCAAGTCGGACGAATACGTCATCACTGGACCTAACGGACCTAACCTTTTTAATTTCATGGTTAATCGTGTGTTTACAAAGTGTGTTTTGACGTTATTTCATCCGTTTTTTCAATTTTGAAGGTGTTGTTTATTAATAAAGGTGGTTAGTAAAGTAAACTTCTCTAATAATTGTCAATCAAGGAAGTCTATAAGTGCGAAGCACGTTATTTCAGTGTAAATACAAAATTTTTGGATTCGAGTTCCAACGTATGTACGCAACATATACATTTCAAATACTAAAGGTGCATTCATGGAAACAAAAATAAAAATTAATTCAAAACTAAAACTTAGAACAGAGGACTATGTAAAATGTAATGTAAATGATCATGCCAAAAAAATAATAAATTAAGATATAAGCTGAAACTAAAAAGAATGCCTTAGTTTCTCAGTTTATGGCATAATCACAGAACAAAAATCGGTTGGAGAGAAAAAGTGTGAGTGCAACAAAAGAGATGATAGAGGTTTTAAAAAAAATGGAAAAAAATTGTTTATTAATAAATTTCTTAGCAGTGCATAAGGCTTCTATTTTATTTTCCCCATAAGAAAAAAAAATATTATAATGCTGAGTTTACCCATCAATTAACCCATAAACACAGCTCGTAGATTTGCTTCTCTTTCTGTGCAAAATAAATTATAAGCAAGTTTCTTCAATTCAAAGTTATTGCTTCAATCGTTGATTTATATTTTATAAGTACTTATACTACATATAATTTTTTAAATAACATATCACCAAAAAAAAAATTAATTTATTATTATTTTTTGCAAATACACAAGAAAAACGTGAAAAGTATTGACGATTGCAATATATTTTAAATTGGTCGAGGTCCACTGGTGACGTAAGCAAGTTCCCACTCACCGACGAAAGATTTAAGCGAATAAGCAATCCTGTAGGGTGTATAATCGTTGGACACAGGTAGAGTGGTTATCCTGACGGAAATTCGCGTGCGTCCGACACGTTAACCACTAAGCTACTAAAAGATAGCTGTCAAATATTCTTATTTTAAGTATATCCATAGTATAGCTGTAGGAATTTTTAAAATTCAAATTATTAGGAAAAAATGACTTTCGTTATTTTGAAAATATTTTGCACTACAAACTGATTATTTTAAAAATAATCATATCTTGTAGGTACAGTTATTGATGTTTCCAAATAAATAAAACTATCATATTTCGTAAATTTATCGCGTGATCGTAAAAAATATATTCTAATTGTAAAAGTGGAAAATAATAAAGTAGGCTTATTCTCAAATTATAACACAAAGGATAGAAATAATTTTTGTGAAGTGTAAGTGAAATATTTATTAAAAAACCATCACATTAAACATTTTGTTATAATTATCGCATGGTCGTAGGAAAAATAGTAAACATTACTTGTGCGAGAGTGATTTTTCACACTCGTCGGAGTGTGTCACTCGGCTTGCGCCTCGTGAGACAATACTTCCCACTCGTGTTTTAATGTTTTAATTTATCCGTCAAAATTAGTTTACGACTCAAACAAAATTAATATGGCTATGTAGCCATTGTCAATGCCTTTCAAATGAGATATTACTCGCCATAAGGTCCAATTTAAAATTATTGGCCAGAGTGGCTCTGTGATGTCATCTATTACTATTACGTCACCTGTTACCATTCGTAGAGAAGTTTACAGCACTTTATTTTCACCCTCCAAATTTTATTAATGTAAGTGTAGTCGTTCAAAAAACACGAGGGGGGAGGGGACTTTTGAATAGCACTGTATTTATAACAGTTAGTTTTATAGAATCATTTTCTTTCAAAGCTAGTTTCCTTATGAAATTTATTAGTTGGGTCTTTTTAAACAGTATCTAAATTGCTTGCCTGTATTTATTAACAAATCAACTCACTTTCTTCCAACTTTCTAAATTGGATATGTAGAACCTAAATCCTTCAAATTAAATCTTTTAGAAGCTCTTGAGATAAATAAAAACAAATATTCAGAGGTAATCTTAATGACCAAATAGATATCAACCATTAAATTATAGTAATCCAATTGGAATCATTTATTTTATAAATATACAAAAAACTTCATAAAACAAAAAACAAATTCTAATATAACGTGTTAACAATTTAAGTAAATCAGACATTTATAATAAATTGTATCCAAAAATGTGGGTACAAATATTGCTTCAAAAAACGTAAAATTCAGTTCAATAATATAATTTTTACATATAACATGTCCAAAGATTTATTTCCTATCAATACATATACATATTTGATGGTATGGGACTTTTTGCTATACTAATGAACTGAGTTTTTAGATAGCTCCAATTATATCGAGAAGGTCTCCTGAGTATATTATGGGTAGGGCTCACTACAAAATAATGCTTTCTCATGACAAACTAATATTAATTAAAAAAAATGTATTTCAAGTTGACAGTTTTTTCTTGTATTGTATTGTGTAACAGTATGTGAGTGAATTAATTCAATTTAATGTATAATGCATATTTAGAATAAAAAATAGTTCTGTGTAGAAGCAATGTATGACAAAATAGACAAGTAATAACATGTTTTGTAAGATTGACATGACGGTATGTGGCGAGCCAGACTAGTTTTAGGCCAAAACTTTTGGCTCATCCCATTTTAAGCGCGACTCTTCAGATATAGTTGGAGCGACTTAAGTACGAGTTGCAGGTAATGCCCTGATCGCGAGTGGATTGAGTAAGCACAGGCATGCCTAGCTTCCCACCGCAGATATGTACGCAGATTTATACCTATGTTATTGCTATTGTTTCATTAATACTAATATGGCAAGTATTGAATAAAATCCTGCTTAAAACAATATCACATTATTTGAGAAAAAAAGTCTTAAAATAGAAAAAATAAAAAATTGCACATTTCTAGATTAATGTTTTGATAAAATATATACATATTTTAAGGGTCTCAACTTCTTTCCATCCATTTGCTACTGTTGATTTATTTTCTGTATAAAGAACATATATAACCAATCATATTTGTGATCACCACATCCGACATACATATTGTAATTAAAGAATCATATAGTTTAGAATTTTAGAAGATACTCGAGAAGATATCAAACATTGTTAATAAATTTATTATTTCATCCTTTTACTGCTAATAAAGACAATATCCACAATGTCCATTTTCAATGTGAGATTCATTTATTAGTGCATTTTTAATACATTAAACTATTTGTTGATCCGGTCATAAATAATACAACAGTAGCAAATTTATAGAAAAACCAATGTTACAACTTATAATAGTTGTTTATTCATTACACATTCAACACAAACATCTATGCTGTAGACTAAAAAACTTCTTAGTAATGAAGTGACCACTACAATTTTCAAACTAATTGTAAATTATTTCATTCATATGAATATAGAAATTTTCAGTGGTAGATTTATCATTATTCGGCTATACCTAGATATTTAAATATATTTAGGTACTTTCAGTAGTGAAAATATTTGGTAAAGTTTTTGTACTTTCTGTTATATAACTATTCAACTTAATATAAAGAACATTTAAAACTTAGTTAGCCCACTCATTTCGAAACTGTCCTCATCGAACCTAAGATTTGGTTTAAGTGAAAAATATTTTGAATCAATAACTCTTAATAGCATTCCATTTTGTGTGTCTCCTAGAGAATGAACAGTTTCCCACATCCAATTAACTGTAGTGTGGTTTCCACATGTTACATATAAGATCCCCTCCTTATACTCCATTCCAATAATATCTAATTGACTTCCATAAGGCTCACGGACATATTTCATAGAATCTTTAATATTTCTTTTAATTAAATCAGCTTGTGGTACACTCAAATCCGATCGTGGATAATCTGTATGTATAACAACCATACTAATGTTTTGGCCCGTAATATTTTTCTTACTTTCATCATGTCTAGACTAAAATATTAGTAAAATTAACGAAATAATCAAACACATTTCCAGGCATTCATTAAACAAACTATAAAATAACTGACATTGAACACTGTACCTACTCTACCATAAAATAACTGGGTACATTTTTCTTAAAAATAAAGATGTTTCATTCTATATATCCTGCAGCATCAATTTCTCATGAAATCAAGCTACATAGTTTTAAAAATAGTGAAGCCGTTTGAGTTGTGCATACCCTAAAAATATTCCAATACATATCTACCTTTTTTATAGATGTATCTTCATTTTCTTTATTGTTTAATTTCCGTTTCGCTGTCGTTTTTTCAAACGGATATTTCCACATTTTACTACTCTTTCTAATAATCTTATCTTTTAGCCTTTTTGGTAAACTCAGTACATGCTTCAAAGGAGTTTCGGGTTTCTGTTTGGATCTGGAAGATTTTAAAATTGTTCTTCGACTGGTGAATTTATGAACATCATCCATAATGTCTTTTCACAAAACAAAAGAAACTAAAATAATACAAGAAAAACCTCTTCAAATCAGCTTTATATTTTTTTAGTTAAAAAACTTTTTTTAAAGTTGACAGATAAGGAAGGAATAGAGCGCACTTTTAACTTAACGGTATGTTAACGGTTTTCAACATAGAGAAATATAATATAATGTCTATGGTTTTCAATTTTCAAAGTTGAAGTTTGAAATCTGCAGGCTATCTGTGGTTCTGTCATTACAGTCTGTGATATCATACAGGGGACTTCGGTCCAAGTTGCCAACCCAAAAAATTTCACATTTTTCTACCACTGGGGAAAGAAAATTTCCGGACGATTTTGTCATGTGAAGGTAAGGATGATAGATTGAGAATAGGATGGATTAATCCCATAAGAGCAACGCTAGCCATTTGGGTAACCAGTGACGTCACAGCAACGTTCTTTTGTCGACATCGGTGTTCCATCAATTATATGTTTATCTTCTCTTTCTATGTGCATTAAACAAAGACAGATTTTGAACTGTATTGTTATAAGTGTAACTATTGATAAATGAACAGCTGTTTCTAAGACGAAAATCGTAGCCGTTACTTGTTGTTGATAAAGTTGTGTATTTCCTTATTTTAGCAAATTTAGCAAATAAAATTCTAAAGAAGGAAGAATTTCCGTTTAAAATTATTTACGATTTGGGTCCGGTGAACTATAGGGACACACGATTCTTTAACTGATTTTGTGAAAAATCGATAGTACTCACCTATTTTGGAGATTATCTGTTGAAAAATTTGCGGGTTATACACAATTTACAGAGAAAAATCCAATAAAAGATTTTTTTTCCTCCACTTAGGAGCCATCACTTTTTGGCCCGATATTTTATACAAAAAACAGTTTAACTGTATCGCACTGTACAGGAGAGTGATCAACAACATGTGTTCTCGCTATCTATGAAAAAAATCCAGTTAGATTATTCATAATATTGTTTAAATTACCACTTTTATAAATATATATTTGACAGGCAACCAGTT
This sequence comes from Galerucella tenella, assembly GCA_910591685.1. Taxonomy (NCBI): domain Eukaryota; kingdom Metazoa; phylum Arthropoda; class Insecta; order Coleoptera; family Chrysomelidae; genus Galerucella; species Galerucella tenella. Next base: position 76,182 of record CAJUYH010005811.1, read on the forward strand.
TGGATATAAATAATTTTAATAATAATCGCATACACAGATATGCAACCTACAAAACATATACAATACTTTATAGCGTGGTTGCCAGCTGTAATCGACTACTCGACGACAATCATGCTACATGACTATTAAGATTCGAAATTAAATATTGTATCAGACTATATTTTTAGTTAAATTCATTCAAGATAAACCCAAGAACATAAATGAAATTATAAACACATTTTATATATGTTGATATCCTTATATTGCGTATTTGAAGAAGGGGAAACAAATATATAATCATTGTAATTCAGCCTTCCCCTCAAAAAATATCCAATACTTTGTAATCCACATCAAGTTATTCCAGAAGGGGAATTGGATTATTAATTGGATTCACCCTTCCCCTTCTAGAATAACTTAATTATTCTAGAAGGGGAAGGGTAAATCCAATTATTATATTCCCTTCCTCTTCTGGAATATCTTGAGGGGAAGGCAAATGCCTCCAATTATTTGTAATCCACATTAAGTTATTCTAGAAGGGGAAGGGTGAATCCAAATATTATATTTATTTCCTCTTCTTGAATAGATTGATGTGCATTACAATGCATTCATCCCTCTCATCCAATACTTTCTAAGATGAAATTCGAATGTAATGAATTAATTAATATTTTAAAAATATCATGATTCTCACGTAATCGTTTACAGCTGGCAACCATGTCATAGATTACGCTAGAGCTTCTATGTCATTTGTCATTTGATTTAATTGTTTTCATACAAATTTGTAGCCTGTCAAATATATATTTATAAAAGTGGTAATTTAAACAATATTATGAAGAAACTCACTGAGATGTTGTTATTATTAGCGAGAAAACATGTTGTTCATCACTTTCCCGTTCAGTGTGATACGTTTCAACGGTTGTTTGTATAAAATATTTAGTCCAAAAGTGATGGTTCAAGTGACGAAAAAAAATCTTTTATTGGATTTTTCTCTGTAAATTGTGTATAACCCGCAAATTTTTCGACGGATAATCCTCAAAATAGGTGAGTACTATCGATTTTTCGCAAAATCACTAAGAAATTAGTGTGTCCCTATAGTTCACCGGACCCTACGATTTTTGTAAATTAAGAACAATAATAAGGCTGAATTTTAGAAACCTCCAGACTGAAGAAACTAAAAAAAATACAATTAAAAGAAAATCTGCGGAAAAGTCAGATTCTCAAAGGGCAAAGATGAGGAAACTTAATAAAATTGTTCACTAAATAAGAATATGTACTAATGTGCTACAATTTGCGGATGACACGGCGGTGATATCCTGGGGTAAAAACTTACCAACAACAATAAACCGATTACAAATACATGTAAATGATATAGTAACTTGGATGGTGTGCAGAAATCTGGCAGGAGCAAACTCGGGCTGTAACCCAAAAATCCTAAGCTGGATGTACACTGCCATAGTGAGACCAATCATCACTTATGGAGCCATTGCCTGGTGTAGTAGAACTAGCCTATTGACGACGAGATAAAACCTCTCCAAAATTCAAAGACTAGCCTGTATTTATGCATTACAGAAGCAATGAGAACATGCCCAACGGCAGCCATGGAAGTGATTCTCAACCTCACCCCTTTACATATGGTTTGACATACAAGAATGAAGGAATTAGTATTGAAACCGCTGCCAACATGTATAAAATAATTTGTAGACCCATGATGGAATATAGTTCTACAATACTATATAATT
>CAJUYH010005812.1:0-21995 GCA_910591685.1 Galerucella tenella
TATATATATACAGGGTGGGGCAAACTTCTGACATCGGAGGATTACATCGTTGTGGTGAGAGATAGAACTTCATAGTTTTGTGTGAGCTAATACAGTTACTGAGGGCACATTTTAAAAATACTTTCGATTCTACAGGGTGTTCCAAAACCACGTAGCAGCACAAACTTACATTTTTTAAAATGGAACGTACTATATTTTGTTTAAGAATCGAAAAGATCTCACCGAGAGCGTTACAAAAATATAGCACTCTAATATATTATAAGGGTGTTTTACAAAGATATGGCCAATTATGAGCAAAAAAGACCTCCACTTTAACACTCTGCAGAACAGTAAATTAAAATAAATCAACAGGTGTTTGTGTTTAAATGTCATACACACATCATTGACTGTGCTCAGTATTAATTACTTTTTTCATCTGTGGCTTCCTTAATACAGGGTGAAACAAAACGCAAATCAAGCAATATCTCAAAATTTTTAAATGGATCACCCTATAAGTCTTTTTACAATTTGTTAGTACAATTAATAAACTTTCAAACGATGTAGTAAACTTAGGGCATTAGTTAATGGAAAATCGTAGATATTTCATGATAATGGTCAAAAACAAGTATTTTACATACACAAATTAAATGGTATTAAATTTTTACGTGCAACATCTTGTGAATTTTAACATTTCTAAGGCATAAATTCTAATCGTAATTTTGGATGCATCTAAAATATCTTTAACTTCTACTCTCACCATTAGAGGAAAGAAAAAAGGAATTATGTTGGAAGAAATATTTTTGTCTACTGTAAGTAGGCTAATGTCATTATAGTACTAATAAATATAAAAGCAGTTTGTAGTATTTACGAAATAATTTCTTAAGTCATCACAAACAGTATATCTTAGTTATGTAAAATGCAAGCTTGTAATTTATTTTCCAACTTTTTCTATTTTTGAAAAACTAACAATTATGAAAACCAACATTATAACGAACATTGACATTCTATAAAAAGTATAGTAGTTTGTGCTAAGTGTTCAAAATGGCGACCATTTACTCCCATACAATTCTTTCCAAAAACGAGAATCTTACTCTTTCCAACATAGCTGGAGTTATTGTGGAAAATGCGTTACGAATCCTTTCTTTCACGTCTTCTCTGGTAGTAGGTTCCGTTTGATAGGTACACAAGTTGCTTGATGTATCCCCATAAAAAGAAATCCATCGGTGTGAGATCTGGAGATCGAGGAGGCCACTAAATTGGTCCACCACGTCCTATCCACCTGTCGGTAAAATTTCTGATATACAGATGCTCCATCTTGTTGGAACCACAAGTTAACTATTATGTTTGAATCAACTTCCTAAACACAAACGAAGAATACAGCAATATTTCTTTGACATTTATTAGTAGATACTATTTTGATAGTAGCCCACTTCATATAATCAAAAATATGGCTTGATTATGTTTCGCCCATTCTCAAACAAGCCTATAATAACAATTCTTGAAAGTGAAACATGAATAAATATGAAATTTTTGGCAATTCCAGGTACCTACAGTATTAGCAAACATTTTATTTCATTGATTAGATATTGTAGATGCATCCAAAATTACGATTAAAATTTATGTTAAAATTCACAAGATGTTGCATGTAAAAATTTAATACCATTTTATTTGTGTACGTAAAATGACCATTATCATGAAATATTTACGATTTTCCATTAACTCATGCCCTAAATGTACTACATCGTTTGAAATATCATTAATTGTACTAACCAATTGTAAAAAGACTTATAGGGTGATTCATTTAAAAATTTTGAGATATTGCTTGATTTGCGTTTTGATTCACCCTGTATTAAAGAAGCCACAGATGAATAAAGTAATTAATACTGAGCACAGCCAATAATGTGTGTATGAAATTTAAACACAAACACCTGTTGATTTATTTTAATTTACTGTTCTGCAGAGTGTTAAAGAGGAGGTCTTTTTTGCTAATAATTGGCTATATCTTTGTAAAACACCCTTATAATATATTAGAGTGCTATATTTTTGTAACGCTCCCGGTGAGATCTTTTCGATTCTTGAACAAAATATAGTACGTTCCATTGAAAAAAATGTAAGTTTGTGCTGCTACGTGGTTTTGGAACACCCTGTAGAATCGAAAGTATTTTCAAAATGTGCTCTCAGTAGCTGTATTAGCTCACACTAAACTATAAAGTTCTATCGATGTAATCCTCCGATGTCAGAAGATTGCCCTAATAATAGAGAAATGAAGGGCGAAGTTCATTTCTTGCAAGTACGTAGAGTACCTGCAAGCAATGCTCTTCCACTTAACCCTAAAATCACCGTGGATTATATAATTTCAATATTTATAACAGTTATATTATTAACAATGTTGAAAAGAAAACAATAATACTACTTAAACACGAGCCATTATCATTGACCAATCAACAAATGACTTTTACAATAGAGTACACGCATATTGCGTATTTTGCTTAGATATTAATTTATAATAGTAAATATAATATCAAAAATTACTAATAATAGGAAATAAACCAGTTTCCATAGGAAATTACTTCCAAATTTTAAAATAAAATTCAAACTTCAATGCACTTTCCGACCACAACCCGAGGATTTCCGAACGCTACCGATGATACGTGTGATGTCATATCTCTTGATGTCAATATGGCCGGTATTGCATTAGGTTATGTGTAGTTGTGTGTTTATATTGTACTTTAATCAACTATTAATTGCTTCATCTACGTAAAAATATCATTTATATGTTTTTTGAGACCATTACGTGTTTGTGTGTGCTTTTTTTTATTTCTAAAAGTCAACGTAAAGTGGAAAGTGGACATAAATATTCGATATTTCCGAGGATATTTTAAAACTTTCAGAAGAATATATTTTATTTACTAGTTCAGTGTTCAGTGACGATTCTTTCATATTTTGTGACTAAAGATATGGCTAGCGAAGGTTTTGTAAAAGCACAAACTGATAACTTGCCCAAAGTAAACTCATTTAAACTGCTTGAAATTATGAAGTCAAACAGCTGCTTTAATGCAAAGGAAATAAGAGTAGTTAAAGCATTATCGTAAGTACGATTTAAACTATGTTTTATTTTTATAATATATACCAACCATATTTCGATGTGTGGTCGTACGAAGATGATGTTTTTATGGTTGATTCCTAGACATATAGGTACATAACCTCAAACTATTTAAAAATAAAAACTACCAGCATAGAAGTGTACTTAGGTACATTAAAATGGTCTTCACAAACAAAAGTAGTAGTATTTGTCGAAATATCGTCTTTGTTTCGACGCATAGCTTGCAGCCATAATGCCCTTCTCTTAAGTGTATTTTTGCTTGCGCCACTAGATAAAGTAACAAATATTTTGTCTGGCGTTTTGATAGACGTTGATTTACACACATAAAGTCATAAGAACTAAGAGCGTGATACACGAATAAGAACGTGAACAAATGACGTCACTCTATGGGGCAGCCATCTTTATGACGTAAAGCGCGTTTTGGCGGACTTTCAAATTTTATGATATTTAAAGTCGTCTTAAAAGTAATGTTTATATTTTTTTTGAATAAATAGGCATGCAAGGTGTTAGGAGACCTGATAAAGCGTCAATTCCCACCAATGGCAAAATTTATGCTTGTACCCTATTGAAAATAAACTTGCCAATACTAAATGTTTCAAAATCGTTAGGTAAGGGATTGTACAAGCGATAAATTTGATATCTGAAGGACTTTATGTAGACTCCAGTTCTAAATCTTGGCACGATAATCTTTCCCCCAAATCTAATATTAAGATTATGTACATCAGTTCGGTATTTAATTTCACGGTAGAGATACGACGGCTTTTTTGTCCTTATAATTTTATGAAATAGACATAGGTAATGGGTAATAGACATAGGTAATAATACATCACATTCTTCTGTTATTCGTATTTAACCATCCAATTGATTTGAGTTTGTGCGAAATTCTCTGGCGCCTGCGAATCCCAAAAATTAACCTAAGACACGAATTTTGAACCTTTTAAATTCTATTCTTAGACTGGATAGTTAAATGTGGGCCATATACTGAGTCAGCGAAATTAAAAATTGATAAGATAAGTGATTCACATAGACATTTCTTTATAAGTAACGGTAAAAGGTGTCTATTCCCATAAATGATTTTTAAAGTATAATATTCGCGTTGTATTAATTTGATTATATGATTCTCAAATCTCAAATCTGCATCCATCAAGACACCAAAATTTCTCGCTTCTCTCACAATTGCCAAAGATTCTCCGCGAATGTTTATATTCACAGAATGGTATACATTTTTCCTATGAATTTGGCCCAAATATTAAGACCTTCGATTTGTTAGGGCTTATGCACAAACAATGTTCCTCTCTGCAGCAGTCACAAATTTATTTAATTTTGTATTAATTAGGTTACAAGCATTTCTTGTTAACTCTCCTGGAAAACTGAAATAAAGCTGAGTATCGTCAGCATATAGATGAGTTTGACATGACTAAATAGCAGATAATAAATGAGACGTATATATTGAAAATAGTGAAGGCACTAGTATCGATCCCTGTAGCACACCAGATCTGAGATTCAAGGAACCTAAACTACAATCATTTATTGATACTTTTTGCTGTCTATCTTTTAAATAGCTACCTAATAATTCCAGCGCATTTGGAGAGAACCCTTTAAATTTAAGAATGTTCAACATTAAATCGTAATTAATTGTATCAAACGCTCGGCTGAAATCTAACAAAACCAAAATCATATATTCTTTATCATCAGTTGCAGATATAATATCGTCGACAATATGCAAAAGTGCGCACTTTTGCATATTTAGTAAATTGCTGGCACACTGAATAACCAATAAGTTTTGTCCCTACCGAAAATCGCCAAGAAGTTTTCAATGAAAGAAAAATCGATTTGTCCTGTGTGGAAAATGTCCTTACAATCCTCTCTCGAGGGTTTGCATAATAATAGGTGCGAGTGGGGTTATTACATGCGGTATGCGAGATAGACGTGAGAGAACTTGTTATGTAGGTCAGCAGGAAAAAGAGGCAAGAAAATTCATCCATCCTGGAATTACACACGCTTTGTGTTCGCCTCAAAAGGTATATAGCTTCAGCTGTTTATTGTTAGGATGTCTTACTCCGGCTTAATGAAGATATTCAATTGTCTGTCTTCGGGATTTGAGATGGAAACTGCATTGTGCTGTCGGATAGATTATAATTAATAAATGTGGGATTCCATACTTTTATTATTGTTCCATAAGGACAATAGTATATTATACATCAAGGTGGTGAAGACTATTATTATTGACCAGGTACCAAGATTATTTCGCACAACTACATTTTTCGACGTTATACGTGGTCTATGTGGCGCCCTCTACAAAATACATCGAAATAGATACAAAATTATGATTACTCATATCAAAAAACTCCTAACCTCAAATTTTTGTGCATATACGTCAAAAAGCGTTAAAGTTATTGTAAGAAACGAAAATTGAAATTTCATGTTTAACACCCTGTATCTCTCTTAATATTAACATTTTATCGAGGCAAACTGATTTAAATCGCAATCGCTGTACTTCTATGTCCAATTACTCAAGGACCACCCAGTATAATTTCAACTTGATAGGTAATTTGAAGCAGCAAAATATGTTAAAGACAATCTCCTGGGTATACAAAATTATGTTGCACAATAGTTTTCGTTGAACTTCTATCCCTGAATTCTCAAAATATTTGAATTTGTCCATTATTGACCTACTAGGTTGGTAATAGAAAATTATTAACTATACTAATAAAGAAATTCAACCTCTTCTTTGGCTAGGAGAAACAATAATTGTCAACTTCACAGCTAGTAGTGGAAAAAAGGATTTTTTCTCTTCGACCTCTTTGTTAATATTCACTCAATATTATATTTTCCAAGTAGAAATGTCACTTCTTCTACGTAGATATCAAGCAGCTGGGAACATGAGATGAAGAACAAGAAGGGGGCCTTTTGCTTTTAGAAATTAATGAGATGAATAATGTTGGAGACATTGGAGAAGTACATTGAGTTGAGAAAATAAATGCAATCATGATCTACATATTTCTTTATAGATCCTGTCCCCACACAAATATAAAATATTCATTATGCTTCAATTATTATTCAAAATATTCACTAGATATAAGTTATTTGCAGGGTCAGATAGTAACATAATAACTTGTTGACCTAAGTTATTAAAACACTATGAACTATCCTCAACTGTTTCTAAAAATATGTTAATTATGAATATAGTAGGATCATTGCATTCTTCATTTCTATCCATAAATATCGAAAAATTCCGTTTGCATCAACCTTCGGCAGGATGTAAAACTCAACGAATGGGAATTATGTAAATCCTATTGGAGTTTCAATCGTCGCTCTACAGCGACATGGACTGTTATCGAGCTATTCAACACCATTAAACTAAGCTGATAAACATACCCATAACTGTTTCAGATTTCAATTAAAACTGAATTTTGATTCGGAGAAACACTACTCAAATACGTGAATGTTTAACGCCTTTGTGGGCAGCGGAAATTGTATGTAAAATAATGCACAGAGGCTCTAATTGAGAAAAAATTATTGCTACACAATGTGTTTTGTTTGATACACATTTATACAATAAAAGGTAGAACGTGTCGCGGGACACACGGTAGGAACTTTAGTTCCTTTCAAGCAAAAATTATGTAATACATCTGACGTTATAGATAAACAATTTGCATATCTCTCGGTGGTCGAGTAGTAATCAAACCAGACTCTCACGCGGTAGACCCGGGTTCGATTCCCCGTGTAGAAGTTTTTTTTTATTGATAATTTTATTTTTAAATAATTATTCTGCTTGGTATTAATAACGACAACAGGTAGACGTTTGAAATATTCAGCAGAATATTCATTATTATAGATAATGGTACGGTACCCTTCATGAGGGAGTCCGACTGGCAACATCTACTTATAACAGCATCGTATATTTAAAAAGGGAAACCGTAGCATTATACAAATTGGACATTCAAGAACTGTACGTTTACCACAAAAAAATTAGTGAAAACTTAAAATTTAATTGTTCAATTATTAATTTGAAGTTATATTACAGTTTAAAGAAATTTTCATTTTCTAGATTTTTTCTCAAGTGGGTCGTAGAAAAAATATGCTGTTCGACTCGTGTGGATTGTCCATATCGCACTTAAACGATTGAGCACTCCGCCAATGGCGTCGTGCTCAAACTTCGTCCTCGTGCGATATGGCCATCATATCCACACTAGTTGCACAAATTACTATTTCTATCAAAATATGCCCTTTTACATTTAAAAACAACTTGCCAAATGTCAAATCAATTTATCCATCCATTTTAAAGTTATCGAATTAAAACATTCAAGTTTCCAAAATTTCAACACCCTGTATTTCGAAAAGTAAATGTGCTAGACCCCTTAATCCTTGTATCATTTTGTCCAATTTTACGGGAGGAATCTACATGCAAACGTTGTAATTACCCTTAACGTTCGAGATGCTTATACCATTTTTTGCGCGATCGTATTGAAATAAATTCCGAATAAAATAATTTAAATTTCTTCGAAATGAAAGAAATGTCAAAAGTGACATTTATACTTCTCGATAAGTTTAAAATATATTTTGCATTTTGGTGAAATTGTTTTTGCTATTTATTACTTTTCAACGTCTGAACGGTAAGTAAATCACTTACCGACGTGTTAAACTTATAAACCAGTAAACAAAACCTACTGTCCTGACAACCGATGCTCTAAATAAACAAAAAAGATCAATCGCGCAAAAAAAATTATGGAAATAATAGTAAAAATTTATCCGTACAAATTCAAGTAGATCACCAGCACTGCGAATACCAGCTTTGCATAGAATTTTAATATAGCATCGGTGGTTCAGTGGTAGAATGCTCGCCTTCCACGCGGGCGGCCCGGGTTCGATTCCCAGCCGAAGCATATGAATCGCTGCTTCGGAAACGAGAGAGAAACTCAGGAGAGAGCACACGCACGCAAGCAAGGCATATAACGAAGCAACGTAACATAACGTAACGTAACGGTCAGATCTTTCGCGTCGCGACCCCCCCCCCGGTCGCTCAAACATAACCTGACGTAAAAAACTGAACTTCCAAAACCTTTAATTTATAGAAGAGTGATGTCTCTTATGTATTGATATTTGTCTCAAAAGCTGGCGATGTAACAACAACTCCTCTGCAATATCAAAGAACTGTTAATTTGGATTCATCAAAGTTATACTCCATAAAAAGAGTAGAACCAATAAATGTGAAATATCGACAGTAATTTCACGAAAAACTCCATTTTTTTCAAATTCACGAATGTATGATGTGATGTTACACACAAGACAAGGGAAAATACTGAGCAAAGCTTTGATATTTTCTCTTTGTGTGGGTATATAAATATTTTCCCATTTCCCGCAGCTTCCACTTTTTTTTCAGAGCGCCTTGTCGAGCCGAAAAAGGAAGTAAAATATGACCCAGGATATGTTTTTGTTTTATTTAATACACATGAAAGTGGACACGTATTTTTTACGTGAGTTTTTAATGTAGTCGCGTCGGCGAGAATATTATTTGTTCAAGTAAACAAAAATATGATATACAAGGGAGGATCTAAGCTGTCATTGATGTCAAAGATATAATACTATTATAACACTTTACAGAGAACAAAGAGCGTTCACTAGGAAGCAACAACCACTTCCCTGGTTATATGCCACGAAGGACATTGAATAACACTTCAGAGTCTATTTTTCTATGTATATGTTACCGTGAAAGACCGAAATCTGGTGAATGTCGGGATACACCGATGAATATCAAAAATGTCAACATTCTTAACGTTGCTTGACGTATGCCCGAAATATTGTTGAAATTTCATTATTTTTAACTTACAGGCGATTGTCGACATCACTCATGGTGTATGTTGAAAAGTATTTTTTTTTTAATAAAAACAAAAAAATCCATAGGTCTTTATTTATTGAAATAATATGGGGAAGGGACTTTGTTGAACTCAAAACAAACAGTAGAACATAAAAATATAAAGAGAAATATAAAAAATAAGAACAATATCTTATTTATTGCAACAACTTAAACTACCGTGGCACTTCGAATTGCACAAAAGTTCCTTGCTTTTACAGCTGCATTTAGTCGTGGAACACTTCCTTTTGCAGTTACAACGTGTATAGCCTTGCCCTCCACTTTTTGAATTGGCAGAAGATGCTTCTCGTAGCGACATTTCTTTTGTGGAAACTTCGTCCATGGAAAGTAATCTTTCTTTACAAATTACGAACTCATTACGGGTGAAAAGCTGCTTCAACGTACTTTGTTAGCTAATCTATAAAAAGTCTGAATCCTTTATTCCAACAACAACCGCTAACACATTTCGAGGGTCTGTACGACCACGGTCGACATCAGGCACTTGAATTCTTACGGTATCACCAATTTTTTTTAGGCTCGCAACATTTTTGTTGCTTGAAGTAGAAGATTCTCTTTTGCAGCTACTCTTTTTAAAGAAATTAGCTCGTGTTGTTCAAGATGGGTAAGGTGGCGGATCAGTCAGTGGTTGAGATGAATATGTGCTAAGTGACGGATCAGTCAGTGCTTGAGATGAAGACGTGTCAGGCTAACTGAAACAAGGGGCTGGAACCGTCTAAAAACTTGTCGCGACCTGCGGCGCTATTCTTGACCGTTCGCATTTTTCAAGGTCGTGCGCATCTCATGATTCTGCGAATGACAATGACTTTTGGTATTCTTGACCATCCGTAACTATGCGAATATGCGTATTTTACAACGAGTGGTGTTTATTAATCGCAACCGACTTGCGTATGCGGTGCAATAGATATTTAATAGGTTATATTCCTGAATTTTGTATACATAAGTTGTTTTTATGAAGTATATCGACACTCAAAGTTAGAACTAAAATTATTATTATCGTTATATCCTTATTATAATACAAGTAATATTAGTTGAGGTTTGATAAACATTTATTGCAATGGATGACCTACAATAATTTATAGCCAATTTGGAGAATTTGGAAAATGCAGATGAACCAATCAATAGACACAACCGTTTCGAAAATATCGACCCATTTGAGACATTGAGTGAACAACAGTTTTTACAGTTATTTAGGTTAACAAAAAGATTAAGCAGATATTTGATTGAAACATTAACTCCTTTCTTGCGGCCTCAAAGAAGGCCTACGGACTTGAGTGTAACAACCAAAGTAAGCACCTACCTAATATGGATTTTTATACTTGTTTTAAAATTTTTTCATTCAATAGGTTTTGGTAGCTTGTCGATTTTTTGCCTCTGGAAGTTACCAAATGGACATTGGAAGAAATATATTTGTATCAGTGTCTCAGCCATCTGTCTCCAGATGTATAGAGGAAGTCACTAGCGCTTTGAATGAGCCAGAAGTTTTCAACAGATGGGTATATTTTCCAAGAAATTTTGATGAATTGAATGCTGTAAGACTTGGGTAAGTACATATTTTGTTGAAAAATCTGTTTAGATTAACCTATTTCCAAAAATTCATTTTGAAGATTTTATGAAGATTATAATTTTCCTGGGGTTGTTGGCTGTGTTGATTGCACACATGTAGCAATATTTCCCCCAAAAATAGAAGATGAGGATTATCCAGAACATATTTATGTCAACCGTAAAGGATATCATTCTATTAATGTTCAGCTGGTAAGTTGCAGCTACTCTTTTTAAAGAAATTATCTCGTGTTGTTTAGTCAGTGCTTGAGATGAAGATGTCTAAAAACTTTTCGCGACCTGCAGTGTCCGAGTTGCACTGGACCTCATTTGTGTTTGTCGACATATACCGGTGAAAGTCAGAATGTATAATAGAATTAAGGCACCAAGGCATTTGACATTTGTCGACATCCACCGGCGAATGTTGACATTCACTACTTTCGGTCTTTCACGGTAACATATATTTTTGTTTTTTAGGGTTAAAGAAAAACTTGTAAAGAGGCTATGCCTGTTTGTTTCTTATATATTGATAAATAAATTAAACGGGGCTCGTATATCTGCAAGATAAAACCAACCATTTTAGTTTTTAATTCGAAAGGACAATATCACTTAAAGACCGATTTCAGCGTGTGTGCGTGTATATCATCCATCCAGAAGCTCTGAGAGCATAACTCTGGACTGGAAATATCATTCATTTAGCACAAATACATCAATTTCAGTGAAGAAAACGTTAAACAGGCGATACTAGTGACATCCCCATACCTAACCACAAACTGAAATTCCATTTCACAAAAAACCTGACGGCTAAAAATTGATAATGGAGGAAGATCCCAAATGAGTTCATGTGGCTCTTGACATTGTGTTCATATTGCGGTGGAGAAGTTTGCTTGTCATATAGGGTGAGTTATAATTCAAGGTTATCAGTAATAACTGCAAAAGATACATCAAAGAAAACTTCGCCATCCCTATTTTTCACATTTCTTTAACGTCGGTGATTAATAACATGATAGAAGGGAATCGGTTGGTTGGGGAGAAACAGTAGCGTAGACTACGTCCAACCAATAACTTCCTTTTTGATGATAAATTAAATTGGGATTCTTTTTGAGGTGAAAAATAATTTGATACATGGCAGTATTCGAGAGAGGGTAAAAGTAGCTAATTTTTGGATAAACAGGATCAGAGATATGAATTAAAACTTTCTGGTCAGTTCAAGATGAAAAATGCTGAGATTATTTCTGCCTCTTCTTTTCATTTTTGTAGAAATCAAAATTGTCTGCCAAGTGATTGTAGGAAATAATAGATGGCGCTTTCAGTAAATTTGACATCTGTTATAGTTCCAGTAGTAATACCCCTAGGGTCTTGATAATACCGAGATAATTTTGTCATAGAGAATGCTGAAAGCGTGTTGCTTGATAATAGCCCAAGGCCGCAGGCCGAGGGCTATTATCTTTGAGCAGCACGCTTGAAGGATTCTCTACGACAAAATTTTGAGTATTCATCAAGACCCGAGGAGTAATCGATAAGATAATTTTTTACTTTGTAGATATCAAAAAATTGATTGTCAATCTGACGCTAAATACTTTTCAATACAAACTCTATTAGTTTTAATCAAAAATTATTAATTTTTATTTAAAACTACAGTTGTAAAAAGTACAATTGGTAAATTAATTGAATCGTTAGATGCAATACCAAATCTTTCCGACATTTTTAATCCAGTTGTCAGTTTAACGTTTGATTAATTTTTAATAAAACATAAACACCAAACTGAAAACACCACATGTAGGGTATTATCGCTGTAATACAGCGGTGATTGTATGAAATTTGACACATGACTTGAAATTAAGTAATTTGATTGGTTACTATATTCAGTAAAAAATTATCAATCAAATTTTTCACTATCAAAAATACTAATTCTGTTCATTACTACTGCACTAATATCGATAATAAACGTCAACTAGTAGGAAAAATGTTATTAAATCATTACAACATGTACATTCATTATTTCAAAATGTGAAATTAATGCAAATAATCTACAGGACATAAATTTGTCTCTAGATTTCTAATCTCTTGATATTTAATTTAAAAAAAAAAACACATTTGTTAGTGTACCTCGATAACAATTCACCCTCCGAAACAACTTCCCATGTGATAACATCAACGTAACACAGGGAGTAATAAATTAATCCTGTCACACGCAACCCAAAAAATTATTCATCCGTTTTTATGTTCAGCGATGACGTACGTACCCAATTTTTTCTCCAACACTTGCTGGATGACCTATTAAAATGATTAGCATTATTTTTCACTTCTAAATAATTATATTTTTTTTAGATATTGTTGTTAGTGTGAGAAGAGTAAGTCTCTGTGGGATTGTTTACCCTGTAGCACTGACTTGGGACAGAAAAAAGTTTATTTCCAGATATACAAGTAGTTACTTGTTATTTTGAGTTGAAAGAGACACAATTTGACACTAAAGATCTAGTTCGTCATGTAATAAGGTAAGAAGTGAAGAAGTTGAGGAAGGAATTGGAAAAAAGGAAAGTGAATTTTGAGAGAATAGTTGTTTTTGAAGGCTGTGAGTAATGTGAAGCCTAAAAACTGGAAAATGTGGAAGCTGGACCATATTACTGATGAAATGATCTAGCCACTAATTGTTCATCTTTTGATTCCCATTCTGATTTGGATTTGTGAGGGGTATGTACCTCTACTTATACTGGTTAGTTTTCATATTGAAACATAACGTAACGTTGCTTGGAAGTTTGTGGAAAAATAAACATTTTACAAAAAATTGCAGATCTTTTGCGTCGCGACCTCTCTCGCTCCAAGTAACGTAACGGCGGACCAACCCAACATAATGAACTGAAGTTCTAAAAATGTGAAGAGCGAATATACAGGGTGTCTCATTATATTCTGACTGTTTTCAAGAGCTTATATCTTCGAAACGGTTCTAGATAATAAGATGCGGTTTCCACAGTTAGGTTTAAAATTACCGTGAGTTTTGTTGTGACACATTTATATAAATGGCGTACTTCCGGTTTACCCGCTAGAAATGTGGCGTATTTTCAGAATACAGTAGATGTAATTTTTTAAATGGGACACCCTGTATATTTAGCAATTTATTGAAAGACGCATATTTTTACTTTATAACGGTACTTTAAAGTTTGAAATCGGTGCACTGAAAGCGAAGTTAGATAACTTTAACTAGGATACTGTAATGATTTAGATATAAAGTTGGAAATTTATTAGCTAAAGTGAACTGTAAATAAAAAATAGGAACATGTTTTAGGGCACTCTAAAACAAATTTTCGATGTGTCTTCCTTCTTGGTCTATACATTTGTGGAATCGAACCAAGTTGTCAAATGCTGCTGTCAGCATTTCAAGAGGAATATTTACCATTACCTGCCATATGTTATTTTTTAATTCCTCAATAGTAGCAGGCATCGGGTTGTAGACTCTATCTTTCACAAATCCCCATACAAAAAAATCTGGGACAGTCAGGTCTGGGGAATTTGGAGGCCATTCTATTGGACCAGTCCTACCAATCCAATTATTTTCAAATTGTTGGTTAACAGATTCTCTTGTTATGTTGGAATAATGGGTGGAGCCCCGTCTTGTTGAAAGCAAACATTTTGGTTCAAAATACCATCTTGTTCTAACTGGTTCTAACACAATGTGACGTTCTGTCAATGATCGCAATATTTTTGTGTTGTGACATATTAACGCCTCCTTGATTATTATTTATTAATAAGATATCTGAATCATTACAGTATCCCAGTTAAAGTTATCTAACTTCGCTTTCTGTGCACTGATTTTAAACTTTGAGGTACCGATAAAAAGTAAAAATATGCGTCTTTCAATAAATTGCTAAATATACAGGGTGTCCCATTTAAAATATTACATCTACTGTATTCTGAAAATACGCCACATTTCTAGCGGGTAAACCGGAAGTACGCCATTTATATAAATGTGTCACAACAAAACTCACGGTAATTTTAAACCTAACTGTGGCAACCGCATCTTATTATCTTAAACCGTTTCGAAGATATAAGCTCTTGAAAACTGTCAGAATATAATGAGACACCCTGTATTATACGCAACTTATATTTTTAATCAAAGCCCTCACATTTATGAATGGAATTAATTTCGGGAGGCGTACATATTGAATCTTCACTATCGCTTCTGTTGTCCATTTTTTTCTCTATAATACGTGAAATTATGATTATATAATTATTAGAACTTGTTCTTCTTAACGTTGGGCTAGAGCGACCGGGGGTGACGGCGCAAAAGATCTGACCATTACGTTACGTTGCTGCGTTATGTGCCTTAAGCACGAGCGTTGTCTCCTCAGTCGCTCTCTCTCTCTCGTTTACGAAGCAGCGAAGTGCAAAGTGAATATCATGGAAAGTACTTCGAGTGAAAGTGAATCAACAGAAAAAGAAAATGGCAATACGTAAATTAAGAAAATTTATATCATATTTTTTATGTTTCAAAAAAATTGATTATTGCTTAAAAAGAACTAGAGTTCTAACCGTGTGTCCCGCGAAACATTCTTCAATTTTTTTTGACGTTTCAAACGACGCGCTGTCAGAAGCGATTTGCGTTATTAGGTGTTTGACGTTTTAAAAGAAACGGTTTGATTTATTCACTTTAATTCATTTAAGCGTGAATTCTGATAATAATAGAATCTGATTGGCTAACGAGAGTGAATTCTTTTTCATTATTCACTGGTGTGAAGAATTCATATCACATTATGCAGCTAAATATGTAAAAATAATGTGTGCGCTATTATTTAGTCGTGGATAAACTATTATTATAAATACTCTAGTTATAATTTGAAAAATATTTCAACTGTCAACTAAAAAAAAAGTGATACGCCTATGGATTACGAATGCTTTATTATTTCAAAGCTCTCTCATTCATAAAAATAGACTATATTTTGATCTCTAAGGTTAATGTGGTTGATAACTGAAACTTTTATCTCAACAAATTACGATCTCTTTTCATTACCCCTATCGCGAGCTGCAGCCCTTATTTTTCTTCGTACATATATATATGCGGGTCGCTCTAAAAACGCACTTTTGCGAAAAAAGAATCACCCGGCGAAAATTATTATCACGTTTTTGTTATATCGAAAATCTCCACTTATATTAAATAAAATCCCCGAAAAAATCTAATATACAAGGAGAAACTCCATTAAATTTCAATGTTTTATCTTGCAAATGAGACCTTTTAAGGCAGAAAAAAGCGAGAATGCTTTGAATTTTCCGCTCTTTTGCTTTTTTTATGATTCCGTTTAAGAGAGAATTTTTATATATTTTTGACGTCTTTTCCAGTTTCTTTAACATCTGCATTTTGACGAATGAACGTTTGAAGAATTCATCGACACATTCTATGAGTAGACATTTAGGGAAGCCGTTAGAATTTCTTGACGTCGCATATACCTAATACATAGTGCCAACCATCAGAAAAATAGACATGTCCTTAAGAGATGAAGTGCTACTTCACCACCCACTTCATCCAAATCAGCATGCATATACTCCGAGGAGGTCCACTGATTCGACCCTTCACCAAGTGGTTGGCAGAATCGAAAGATCACTGGACAACAAAGAATCCACCCTGGGTATATTCATAGATATCGAGGAAGCGTTTAATAAAACAACTTTTCCAACAATTACCCAGCAACTCAACTCCAGGAATGTACCTCTGGTAGTAGGAGAATGGATATTCACAATGCTTTCTAGTAGAGCAATAAGTATCAATGTAGAAGACATCACAGTAAGAGTACTGGTCATGAGGGGATGTCCACAAGGAGGAGTCTTATCACCTCTTTTGTGAAACATAGTCCTAGACACCCTGATTAATCAACTCAACAACAATGGATTCTACACAATTGCATACGCAAATGACATAGTTATCTCACAGACTGGCAAATTTGTGAACACACTGTGCGCTAGAGCGCAGGATGAGCTCAAATTAATTGAAACATGGTGTAAGGAACACTCACTGTTGATCAATCCCAGAAAGACTGAGATGGCCCTTTTCACCAGGAAAAGAAGTTTATCGGGTTTAAAACCTCTCGAAATCTTCAAAAGCAAACTAAACTTTTCGGAAGAGGTGAAATACCTTGGTATTACCCTCGACAGGAAACTAACATGGAACTCTCATCTACACAGCAGAGCAAAAAGAGCATATGTGGCTTATGAGCAGTGTCGGAGGACAGTGGGACGCACATGGGGTCTGTCACCCCGAGTGGTCACCTGTATCTACACTGCAATAATAAGACCCCTGTTAACGTATGGAGCAATTGCATGGGGACCGAAGGTTCTACAAGCAACGGCCATGCGAAAATTATATCAAATACAGCGAATTGCTTGTTTGAACATCACAGGAGCCATGAGAACAATTCCAACCGCAGCAATGGAACTAATTACTGGTCTGACCCCTCTGGACCTGTACATCAAGGAGGTTGCGTAAATGGCCATGGGGCGACTGCGCACGGCTGGTGTAAACTCCGAAGTAAGAGTGGGCCAATTGAGGTTAAGCCTATGGCAGGAAGGGCTTACTGCGCTACCTCTGCTGCAGGCAGCCAATGATGCAATTGAACCTAGACTTTTGTTTAACAAACTCTACAAAATACAAATCAAACAGAACACAGAGCCAGATGCTGCAAATGCAATACGCAGATATACAGATGGTATAAAAATGAAAGAAGGCTCAGGATGTGGAGTTTACTCGAGAGCACTAAGCCTGAAGATTAAGTGGGGAATGGGAAACAATACCAGCGTGGTTCAAACAAAACTGGCTGGTATCTCAATTGCCACAAAAGAACCAACCAGAAGAGGAATTTCTGGCAAAAACATAACAATGTGCACTGATAGTAGACAAGCCCTTTTAGCCTTGAACAGACAACGTGTTATATCGAGGCTAGTACTAGAGTGCCACCAAGATTTAGCTAACGCCTCGGCAGATAACAATACTCTCCTGAGGTGGGTTAAAGGGCACGACAGGAGTAAATGAAATCGCATTGTCGATTCTTCAGCCAGGGAAGCCGCTGGACTCAAAATTCTAGGACCCAGTGACACCTACGGCCTAACTACTTCGACAATTGCGGAACTAGTCAAACCCATGCTCAATCATTCAAGAGATGGGATGGATTCAAAGGATGCAGTCTTGCCAGGATCACCCTGTGCGACCATGGGAAGCTGGCGCCGAAGAAATATTTGGCGATGACCAGGAAAAACCTTCGTTTAACAGTAGGATTTTTGACTGGCCACTGTCAACTGAGGAAACACCTCCATACTATGAGGCTAGTGGACACACCTCTATGCAGGATGTGTGAACAGGAAACTGAAACTGTCACGTATGTCTTATGCGAGTGTCCGGAGTTATCGTCAGTAAGAGAGTGTGTGTTCGGTGAGTCTTGGCCTACACCTGCCGATATAAAGGAGATGTCTCCTAGTGACCTGTCCACCTTCCTGAGAAGGACAGGATGGACGATGAACTAGGAGGTCAACTCCTTGGGAGGAGGTACAATGGGTCACATGTGGCCTAAGTGCTGTGAGCCTACACTCACCCTCCCTACTTTACAGATACAGATATAGACATGTCCAAAAATGATGTTCAGAGATGATGAAATCCTGGTGATCCAACTTGTAGTTTCCTCCCACCAGTCAGATGTCCCGAGATCACTGAAGATTATTGGATTGAGTGGTAACAATTAAACCCATATCAAACTCGGGGTACTGAAAACTCAAATATAAAGAAATATAAGTTGTTTCAAAACCCAAAATTGCATTTTTATTTAACAAAAAGACAGTTATTGACATTATTTTCTCAAACATACTTGAAAATTTCCCACAGCTCTACTTTTCATAACTCTTGCGTAACCAGATATTATTATATAGCAAAATATTTAGTCAAAATTGAACAGACAGAAGCCTAGCAACAGAATAAGTTCTCCTGAACTTATTGTACTTCACTATTTTATGGTCGGTAAAAATTGACCAAGACCAGATCTGTATAAATGATTCCATTCAGATGAAAAATTGACCCATACAAAGTGTGTCGGTAAAAAAATGTGTTTGATGATGACATTTGTATTATTTTCAACAGAAATAAATATGTTTCCACTTCTATAGCTGTATTTCAATGAATATACGCTATAATTAAAAGCATACCTTTGTTGTAATTGTAGTTAACCCGGCAAATGTATTTTTCCAAAATATTTCTATAATGCTAATTAAATCCGTGACCATTTTAATGTAAAAATAATTACATTCTCTAGAGATACATTTAATTGAATGAAATTTAAATCAAATTATATGCAACAAATTAAACTTCCACATACGAATTCCGTAATGCTACATTTTAAATAAATGAAATAATTGTACAGTTTTGAATTGTTGTACAGAGGTGAAATTAATTGTATGAAAATTAAAAATATTAATATGATGTACATTTTAACTTTCTATTTGAATTTTCTTCAATTAGAGATATTAATTAGCTTCATCTGTATGTATATCTTCTTTGGAGCCGATCAAGGAACAATGACAATATAAAATATAGGGTGTTCCATTTATAACGCAACCTTTAAACTCGCTCTCGCTTCTCACACACTTTAAACGCTCAAATTAATTCGAATCTTTGCAGACTGGTCAAGGATCAATGAGTATACAATATATTGGTAAAAATAGGGAGTTTTGTTGAAAAAACAAAGCTTTGGTATGGCATCGAGTTTGAAAAACAGACCTTATGGTAAATATAACTAAAAACCAGAAAATAATTTGAGATAAACGAGGAAATTAATGTACCTAATTATTGTAATGATTTTTTACTGGTTCCATTCCGAGATGCAGAATTAGTGTATAAAGCACCCCAAACTTTATTATCAATTTTTAACTATTTTATTCTTGAATTGAGAATTATTTATTTTTAAAAATACGATTTCCAATATAAAAAAAACGAATTATAATGTTGAAAAAAACTTGAATCAAATTAACTGAATTCTCCTATTTCTGATTACCCTAAACAAGTAAAAGAAGAAGAATAAAAGAAAGTTCCATCACCCTGGAGAAGAAGAAACTTGCAAAAGCTTAGTTTCTTGTTACAGACATATTCTTTTCGTTTATTTCTTATATAACATAGACGTAGAAAAGGGGAGCTCTGATTCCGTTCTAGGGTTAGCGCCTGGAAGGTTTCAATATGAAAATAATTTTTGTTGTGGTAATCTTCATAAATATATTTATTTAATTTGACACTGGAAGCTCCGAGCTTACTGTTATAGGCGCGACCCACTTTGCATGAATAAATCACTCATTCGACCACTGGGTAGAAGGAGTGATTTTTGGATATTGATCACCACAGATCACCTCAGATACACATAGGTAATATTCATGAGTGATATCAATTCAGACAAGCATTGCATTATTTTTCCTATATACCAAAGACATGGAACAATATGACCCCATGTGGCGCTAATAGATAAAAGTCGTAATAAATTAGGAATGATATGCAGAACAAGATTGAGCTTACTTGTACCTGAGATAAGCCTCAGGAGAATACCAAGAAAAACAGACTGGGACAACTACAACACCTGTCTGAAAAGAAATCTAGCACATATCCAGAGAAAAGGAAGGGCTAAGCACCATCTCGACCTGGAAAATGAGATAGAGGATCTGAACAGGGCAATAATCGAGGCATTTGAATCGAGCTGCCCTCTTCAAAAACAACGAAGCAACAAAGATGCACCCTAATGGAACAAACATCTGTCAGAACTAAGATCTCAAACCCGGGACCTTTTTAATAAAGCAAAAATCACCGGAGACTGGCAGAGATACAACGAGGTGAGAAACACCTACTACAAGAAAATTAGAAAAGCTAAAAGAAATAGCTTCAGAAAATTCTGTGAAGATATAAACACAACACCTGCTGCGGCAAGACTTTACAAAGTTATGGCGAAAAGTAGGGTCAACACAGATATGGCTTTGAGGAAGCCAGATGGTGAATATACCGAAAATGAGGAGGAAAGAGTTCGACTCTTACTAGACACTCATTTTCCAGGAAGTACCCCAAATAGGGGAGATAATCCTCTCGAAGGTCACAATAGGCCTCCAAGAGAAAGTATTACAATGGCCAAACACATTTGTAGTAACGACAGGTTGAAATGTGCCATGAACACCTTTTCACCTTTCAAGGCACCAGGAGCAGATGGAATTTTCACAGCATTGCTCCAGAAAGGACAAGACGAAATTCTACCGCATCTGGTTAGAATTAGTCGAAGCAGCTCAGAACTGGGTTATATACCTAAAGCATGGAGAAGGGCAATAGTAATCTTCATTCCAAAAACTGGAAAAAGGGACACAACAAACCCCAAATCCTTCAGACCAATTAGTCTAACATCGTTTGTAAAACGATGGAAAAGGCTATTGATAACCATATTAGAACGGAAATCCTAGAGAGACTACCTCTCCACCCATGTCAGCATGCTTACCGGTCAGGCAGATCTACGGAGACTGCACTGGTACAACTGACGGAGGATATCCGAGGTGCTCTAGACAACCAAGAAACTGTAGTATGTGCATTTTTGGACATAGAAGGAGCTTTTCACAATACTCCACATGAGGCAGTCAGAAGAGCACTGAACAGAAGAGGTGTAGACAGCACAGCATCCAAATGGATGTCGGAACTGCTCACCACAAGGCCTGGTGTAGTAGAACTAGCCTATTGACGACGAGAGAAAACCTCTCCAAAATTCAAAGACTAGCCTGTATATGCATTACAGGAGCAATGAGAACATGCCCAACGGCAGCCATGGAAGTGATTCTAAACCTCACCCCTTCACATATGGTGGTGGAAAGTGTTGCAGAAAGAACAAGATACAAACTAAGTAGAGAGGGAATCATTAAGAAAAAAACACCTCCTTACTTCTTAGAAATCAGACAACCTGGGACATGTCACAAGACGGTATGACGAAAAAATATAAATCTTCAAAGAAATTCGTTACGGAAATGAGCAACAAGAAGGAATGGGATCCGAATACCATTACCAGACTTGAAAAGAATGCCATTCAATGGTACACAGACGGCTCAAAATCAATAGAAGGAACTGGGATAGGAGTGTTCGGGCCAGGAACCAAACACTCTGAAAGCTTGGGAAAAACCCCAAGTATCTTTCAAGCGCCCAGCTCAATATTGATAAAGGATACAGAAGACAAAGGATTATCATAATGTCGGATAGTCAAGCAGCCATTAAGGCACTGAGCTCTTGTGTAATCAGTTCCAAAATGGTGTGTGAATGCCAAGACAAACTCAATAAACTAGGCGAGAAAAACATAGTCACCTTACTATGGATTCCAGGACACACTGGAATAGAAGGAAATGAAATAGCAGATGAACTTGCAAAGAGGGGGACTGAAATACCTTTCTGGGGAATCAGCCCCAATGTAATATTGGCAGAAATAAGTAAAGCCGAGAAAAAGAGAAGATCTGACCATTGGAAAG
>CAJUYH010005813.1:0-21994 GCA_910591685.1 Galerucella tenella
CCTGTTAGGTATTGACAATGTATAAAACGATTGCGATAGGCCTTTTCCGTCAAAAATTATAATCCGAGACTGCATTTGTGAGTTTGAAACAACACCTATGGGAAACAAAAAATGTTTGTCATATTGAAGATAAAGAGTTTTATATATCATGATTGGAAGGGTAATGATACCTATAAATTAGCATATTAGCATATCATATAAAGACCTACTGACAAAAATAAGCTCGATAGTCGAACTAGTCTAGGTTTATGGAAAAAATATATTCACATAATTGATTGATGCATTCATGCGCCACTAATTATATCAGTAGGTATTGATAGTTCCGAAGAAGGACCTTGCACTTTTTTATGAAAAGTGACGGCTGCATGGTAAATTTCTTTGAGACTTTTATATAATGTTGTACTCGACCTAGTTAGTAAAATTGTTAATACGTTCAAGTGTCTAACTCAATTCTAAGACTAGTAAATTGATTTGACATTTAGCAGGTTATTTTAAATGTAAAAGGCATATTCTGATGAAAAAACATGTTTTGATTCTTGATCCAGTGGTGTACATCTGGAGTCATAGGTATGTCACCTTTCCTTTCCCATTTTTTACGCCACTGGCATTTGAAGCTATTTTTATTTCATTTTGTATTCCTCAATGTTTTCATGAAGTATGCAAGATCACTTAGGAAATAAAAGGAAACATTTTCCTTGTATTTTTCCAGTTACTAACTAACTAATCTTACCTATATTATTTTGTCCAATTCTACGAGGGGTATCTACATGCAAACGTTGTAAGTGTCATTTGAAGCCACCCTGTTTAATCTTTTCGATTTTTTTGGCAAAAATTCAACCTGTAGTGAATATATTATGAAAATATGTGTGTCCTCTGTCTGTTCAGGGTAATCTGCAAAGCAACTTGAATGATATGGATAAAACTTGATAGGCACATAGAACAGACCATCAAGGACATGTTTTTGTTCTATTATAACAGTTGAAAACGGGTCCCGAGGAAGGTATTTTAGTTTCGTAAACCGTTTTTTTTGTTACAATGATGTTTTAAACAGTTTGTAGGTTAGGTTTTAGATTTTCCGAAAAATATACGATTATTTTTCAATTAGTTGTGTTGCAAACATGGAATTTGTATGAATTATTACGAAACACAACTACTACAGTTTTCACGTACCACGCAGTTTATAAATCGTTGTCGTTTTTCTTTTTTTGAGAAATAGCAATTATTTTCCATTCAACTCTGTTGCACATTTTCAACAAATACATTGGTCAGTCAAAAAGGTCTCTTGCTAATAGAATAACGTCCCATAAAAGTGACAGCAAACTTCACCCAGAGAAATGTGCACTTGCTGAACACGTATTCTCTGAAGGCCACATAATGAATTATGAGCATGCCAAAATTTTATCGACAGAAATCAATTACAAAAAACGGATCTTTTTAGAAACAGCCTATATATCACAAGAAGATAGATGTATTAATAAAAAAACGGATATAAATAATCTAAGTGTAATATATGCATATCTTTTGGATTTTGAAAAACAAAACTTGAATAATTTAAAAAAACGAATAACTATGGAGAATGTTTAAACAATTTCATTTATACGTCTGTCAAAAAATTTTTTTATATTATATTGTTTTTTGAGTTTTATTTTATACAAATGTTTAATTTATTACCATTTATACACCTTTTTTACCTTTAATCTCATTTAGATATTATGTAAGTATTATTATTTAATTTATCTGCTATATAATTTATTTCATTCAACATTTTCAGTCCTTGATAATGAACACATAGTGGTTCGAAAGCTCGGATTAAATTCTTAAAAGAGTACACTTTGGTATTATTGTCACATCCCCAAAAAAACTCCCATTGAACAAATAGTTGGCAAATAATTCTCATTAAATTATATATATATATATATACAGGGTGTGGCGCGACAAGTTTTGATTAAAAGTAATGGCGGATACAGTTATGTTAAAAATCTGAAATTACGTAGCTGTAGGTTTTGGATGACGCTGAGTTCAAATATAATGTTGTCCTGAATGTGGCACTTCCGGTTATACCGGAAATAGACGTCAACTTTGTTATTTTAAATGGAACCTAATATTTTTTATTTTATTTTCGAATTCTACATGAAATTTTAGATAAAATTTGTGAACAATGTCCTATACCAAAAATGAAGTATTTTCGAGATATTTCGTTTTTTTTCAGAATTTTGAAAAAATCCTAGTCCACATTAAATAACGATATCTCCATTAATATCGAAGCTAGTAACGTGAAATTGTAACCAATAAACAACAAGGGCTTGCCCGTTTACTCCATATGTCCAACTCATTGATATTTCATACAGGATGTTTTAAACTTAGCCGCCAACATGCACAATTTAAATCATTTATAAGTTGCTTACTTTAAATAGAACACCCTGTATTTTATTACATTTGCCGATGTATTTTGTGTGGTATGGGTATTCCCTATACCTAAATCCAACCACTTTTGAGATATTTCATTATTTTAGTTAAAACATAACAACACTTAATGATTTCAACATTAGTAAAGGGTAGGCCATGGCTGTCAAAGATTTGATAGTTAGAAGGTTTTTATTTTGACAGTTCACATTTGTATTTTATAGTAAATAATGGCAAATGTAGGATTTAGTAATGATGATTTTTTAAATCTTATTATTATTTACGGTGAGTGTAATAGAATTGTTGAACGGACTTGCCGTGTTTTTGCAGAAAGATATCCATATCGACCAAATGCAACTGGTGATATTGTAAGAAGATTGCTTAAAAACTGCCGTCAGTTTGGTCAATTTAAGCCAAAAATTAATAAAAACAAACCACTAGTGGACAATGACATCAACGAAATTAATGTTTTGGGTTATTTTACGGCCTCTCCAAATGCCTCCATTAGAGATTGTGAGAGAGATCTTACTTTGTCGACGAGAACAATTCATCGCATTTTAAAAAAACACAAATGGAAACCATTTTCTTATAATTTGGTGCAACACTTACAATTATGTGATCTTCCTCGAAGGGTAGAATTCTGTGAATGGTTTTTAATGAAGACCCAAAAGGATGAAAACTTCATAAACAAAGTTATATGGTGTGATGAAGCAAAGTTTAGCAAAAATGGATTATTTAATCGACATAACTCCCATTTTTGGTCTAATGAAAATCCACATGTTAGTAGAGAACGTTATTTCCAAGATTGTTGGAGTTTTAATGTTTTTTGTGCAATAAAAGACGATAAAATTTTAGCATTACAATTTTATGATGAAAATTTAAATGGTGAAAGATATTGCCACATTTTAGAAGCAGCTATACGACCGGCGTTACATGCTTTAAGAAATGGAGAGGCGGCTTCAGCTTGGTATCAGCAAGATGGAGCACCTCCTCATAACTTTGGGCCTGTTGCTCAGCATCTTTACGACATGTTTGATGATAGATGGATTGCCAATCAGGGTCCGTTTCGTTGGCCAGCTCGCTCTCCTGACTTGGCTCCTTTAGATTTTGGCATTTGGGGTTACATTAAAAATCAGGTATTTTCCATTCCTGTTACGACAAAGGAAGATATGATGCAGAGAGTCTTACTTGCTTTTAATTCTCTAACACCCGACCATATTTCCAGAATTACAAGACATTAGAAGTAGATGGTGCTAATTTTGAACACTTACTATAAAACTTTATTTGTTTAATATTACATTTAGCTATTTTTTTTGTACGTTATCTAATTAAATTAATACAAAATACCTTGTCAACGTTTTTGATGATATCCACAATTAATAATCCTTTCATGCTGTTGGTTACTTTTCAGAAGTAATAATATGAAAAAATAATAAAATATCACCTTAAATCATGGAAATCATGGCCTACCCTTTACTAATGTTGAAATCATTAAGTGTTGTTATGTTTTAACTAAAATAATGAAATATCTCAAAAGTGGTTGGATTGGCTTAAAAAAATACATCGGCAAATGTAATAAAATACAGGGTGTTCTATTTAAAGTAAGCAACTTATAAATGATTTAAATTGTGCATGTTGGCGGCTAAGTTTAAAACATCCTGTATGAAATATCAATAAGTTGGACATATGGAGTTAACGGGCAAGCCCTTGTTGTTTATTGGTTACAATTTCACGTCACTAGCTTCGATATTAATAGAGATATCGTTATTTAATGTGGACTAGGATTTTTTCAAAATTTTGAAAAAAAACGAAATATCTCGAAAATACTTCATTTTTGGTATAGGACATTGTTCACAAATTTTATCTAAAATTTCATGTAGAATTCGAAAATAAAATAAAAAATATTAGGTTCTATTTAAAATAACAAAGTTGACGTCTATTTCCGGTATAACCGGAAGTGCCACATTCAGGACAACATTATATTTGAACTCAGCGTCATCCAAAACCTACAGCTTCGTAATTTCAGATTTTTAACATAACTGTATCCGCCATTACTTTTAATCAAAACTTGTCGCGCCACACCCTGTATATATATATATATTATGATGTTCTTATTTTATTGATTTTTCCCATTTAGCATCAGTAGTGATGCGGATGAATAGTCCATAAGACGATGATTGATCATCAGACAGTTTAACGCATATTTTTCACAGGTATAGTATGATTTTCAAACCGTTTTATTTAAAAAAAAACTATTTCATTGATTTTACTACAAAACGCGAGTTTTTCCGATGTTTTGGACTACACACATGTTGCACACTATACTTTTTCTACAGCTGCACAAATTTAAACAATACAAGTAAAGTAAGTTAATATTTATTTTTATGGTTAGTGAAACAAATATAACAGACCAGAACATAATTTATAGTTTTCTCTTAAAATATCGGACAACAAATCCAAAATTACTTTTCCAGATTTTCTCTGGCGGAGTATTATTTAAATCGTCACTACTGTCAGTATCCACATTATTAATTATGAATAAGTATCTACTTATATGTTTTTTTTGTTTTTGGTTTTTTTTTGTTCTTGTCATCACGATATGAAGCCAGGTAAGTGTACCTAGCCAATTCCTAAATTTTAAAAAACATACTAATCAATTTTACATATCTTAGGATGTTGTCAGGATTATCATTCCCAGTGGTATTCTCTCGGCGGTGAAAAGTAGGTTTCTGGCAAATAAATATTGTGGGCATGTAAAAATATGTTCTCCACTCAGTTTAGTATTGCAGGTGCATCGGGGTGGCTTCGAGTTCGTTAAAAGGTGAATGTGCGTAAGGCGAGTGTGACCTAAGCGAAACCTACATAAAACTACCTGTTCTCTGCGGTTGAAGTACGTTGGACACGTCCACTTCTTTGTACTTCGTTTCCATTTTTTAAGTAACCTTTGTATGAATTCCATTCTTCTTGCCACTTCTCGTACAGTGTTAATTTTATATTTTTAATTGCCTCTCCAAGAGGGATTGGTATATCTTCTACAGTTCCAGGGGCTGCTAATTTTGCGCTATCGTCTGCTACTTCATTGCCTTGAATTCCAACGTGTCTTGATAAACAGATATTCAATAGAAATTGGGATTTTTATCTAAGCACAATAGAGTTCACGCATATTTCATATTTTGCTTAGATATTAATTTGTAATAGTGAAGTTAATATCAAAAATAACTAATAAAAAGGAATAAACCAGTTTCCATTGGAAATCACTTCCAAATTTTAATGCACTTTCCGGCCACCACCCGAGGATCTCCGAACGCTACCGATAATACGTGTGATGTCAAACCATTTGTTTACTTTCGTCAATATGGCCGGTATTGCATTAGGTTCTGTGTAGTTTTTTATTTATATTGTATTTCAATTAACTACCAATTGCTCCATCGACGTAAAATAGTTAGTTTTGTATTAAGAGCGAAAAGTTATGAATTATTGCTTGGAAGTAATGGTTACCGCGCGACGTGAAGCGGACCGCGGTTATTACTCGAAAGCAATAATGTCACGTTTTTGCTCGTAATACATACAACTTTTCTGCAATCACTCAATTGAAACTATTCAAAACAAATATAAAGTAGAATTCATAAAAACTTCCAAAATCCGTCAGTTTGAATATGGCAATTCAAATATGTTTCAAACTTTTATATGTGTCACTGTCAATACAATTGTATTTGTAGTATCGGTTGTTATGGGCAACGAGTGTTTTGCCATTTTTTACGCTCGCGTGAAGTAACTCTCCTCAAGAAACGCCAACTTTTTATTGACAATAGCAAGCGAAAAATCCTACTTTTCAATGTGATTGTGAAAAAATAATAAATAATGCCACAAGGAACTTACAGAAGATAAAATATCATTTGTATGCCTGTTCGATATCATTACGTGTTTGTTTGTGCTTTTTTTTATTCCTAAAAGTCAACGTGAAGTGGAAAGTGGACATGAAGATTCAATATTTTATTCACTAGTTCAGTGTTCAATTACGATTCTTTCATATTTTGTGAGTGAAGATATGGCTAGCGAAGGTTTTATAAAAGCACAAACTGATAACTTCTCGACATTCAGAATGCACTCATGGTATATGTTAAAAAGAATTTTTTTCCTTGAAATAAGAAGAAATAAAATCCATAGCTCTTCATTTATTTAAATAATATGGGAAAATGACTTTGTTGAACTCAAAAACATAAAACATAAAAATATAAAATAAAATATAAAAAATAAGAACAATATCTCATTCATTGCAACAAATTAAACTACCGTGGCACTTCGAATTGCACAAAAGTTCCTTGCTTTTACAGCTGCATTAAGTCGTGGAACACTTCCTTTTGCAGTTACAACGTGTATACCCTTGCCCTCCACTTTTTGAATTAGCAGAAGCTGCTTCTCTTAGCGAAATTTCTTTTGTTGAAACTCCGTCCATAGAAAGTAAGTTTTCTTCACAAATTACGAACTGATTACGGATAAAAAGCTGCTTTAAGGTACCATTGTTAGCTAATCTATAAAAGTCTGAATCCTCCATTCCAACAACAACCGCTAACACATTTCGAGGGTCTGTACGACCACGGTCGACATCAGAGACTTGAATTCTTACGGTATCACCAACTTGGGGAGGAGGAAACTTTTTTTGGGAGGTTTGCAACATTTTTGTTGCTTGAAGTAGAAGATTCTCTTTTGCAGCTACTCTTTTTAAAGAAATTAGCTCGTGTTGTTCAGTCAGTGCTTGAGATGAAGATGTGTTAGATGGCGGATCAGTCAGTGCTTGAGATGAAGATGTGCTAAGTGGCGAGTCAGTCAGTGCTTGAGATGAAGATGTGTCAGGTTGCGGGTCAGTCAGTGCTTGAGATGAAGACGTGCCAGGTTGCGGATCAGCTTGAATGGTATTTTATCCATTTTATCCATGTCTGTTCCAACACAAGCTTCTAGCTGTTCTTCGGTGTCAATGTTTGAAACTTGCCCGCGAGGGAGTGATGATGATGTTATACCCCTTTTTGGCTCAACGCCAAACAGGGCTTCATAAAGACTCTGGCGTATTCCTTCGTGATAAGTTGTGTTTTTGGCGAATTGAACAAACGGCAAACCTTCTGACCACTTGTTTGAATCATTGTCTTGCATCCAAGAAGTGCACATATTTTGTATGTCATGATTGGCTCTTTCAACTGAGCCTTGTGTTAGATTGTGACGAGGCTTTCCGTGCACTATTTTAACATCTTTCCACATAGCGCATAGTTCAGATATGACTCGATTACTGAACTCTCTGCCATTATCCGAATGCAATATAGCGGGAGAACCAAATGTTAAGAAAATTTGGAGAAGGTGATATGCTACTTCTTCCGATCTCTTGCTTTTTAAAGGTCGTTACTGGACAAATTTGGTTAGATGTTCTTGATATACTATAAACTTGTAATCGCTATCTTTGTGTGATTGTACGTCTATCAAATCGACTTGACATCTAGAGTTGAATTCGGAACTGAGCATTGGTTTCACAACAATACATTTTTTAGGCGCACTATGTTTCATTTGACATTGTTAACACAAATTTAAATACAACATTATAACTTCATGAGTAATATTTTTGTATCTAGCTTGCAATTCTTGAAGCATTCGTGTTCTTCCTCCATGGCCTGTTCTTATGTGAGTTTCAGAAAGTATTGTAAACAACTAATCATTAGTGACGTAATACTGAATATTTGTTTCTCCTGGTTTTAATCGCATAATTAACTTTTCTTCATCACTAACTTTGAAAATGTCAAAACGTTTTAAACGTCTGTAGTCCAAAGGTGTACTACACTTACTTTTAGCAGAAATTACTTCAGAATCGATTTTAGAGTACTTTTCTTGTGAAAAATAAAAACAATTGGCTTCTTGCTCACTTCCAATCAAGGCATGTAACTTTTCAAAAAACTCATCACGATTTACTGTAGTAGCCATTTAATACAAATTATAATTTCTAATAAGAAAATTAAATTAGGTCAGGGAGCGCTGTCAAACGTTGCGTTAGACTGACGAAGACAAAGCTTACTGAAACACTGGAACTGGAACCGTCTAAAAACTTGTCGCGGCCTGCAGTGTCCGAGATCCTGGACTTAGATGTGGGCTCGTGAGAAAATAATGTTCTTATGGTTCATTTCTAGACATATAGGTACATAACCTCAAACTATTTGAGAGAAAAAATAACCAACATAGAAGTAGGTACTCACATTAAAATGGTCTTCACAAACAGAAGCAGTAGTATTTGTCGAAATATGATCTTTGCTTAGACGCATAGCTTGCCACCACAATGCCCTTCTTTTATGTGCATTTTTGCTTGCGCCACCAGATAAAGTGACAAATATTTTGTCTGGAGTTTCAGTAGACGTTGATTTACACTCTGGAATAATGCAATACTTGGAATACAACATGGGGCAGCCATCTTTATGACGTTAAGCGCGTTTTGACGGACTTTCAATTATTTTTAAAGTCGTTTTAAAAGTGGTTTATATTTTTTTGAAAAAATAGGAGTTTGGTGTTAGGAAACCTAATGAAGCGTCAATTCCCACCAATATCGAAATGTATGCTTGTACCCTATTGAAATACCCTATTGAAACTACCTTTTGGAATTCGACAACTGAGTAGGTATTTAAACAGGGCAGTAGCCTTCTCAGTTTTTGCTCGATTTTATATGATTTTTCATTAAATTTATATGGCGTGGGCAAAGTGCCGTAAGGAATAATATTTCTCACAGAATGAACCATATTTGGTTTTGCAATTGAGTGAGGGATGAGAAATGAGTTTTAATGGCAGTTGTAGATAAAAGCAACTTCCTACTTTTTCCAGTTACCTATTAAAAACTCATGTTACATTGAAGAAAATACTGATTTTTGAGATGGTATTTTCGTGCAGCTACAACGAGTAGAAATCAACAATTTGAAGATCTAAATCGCAGTCAAAACTGTGTCGCGCTGTTAATATGTGCATGCAAATTTGATTCTCAAACACAGTTGGTGTTGAATTTTTGTACCCAATATCACACAAGATCAAATTGGATCCAAAAAATTCTCCTTGCTCATAAATGAACACAAAAAAAATAATTTTTCCTCTAGTGGTATTACTAGTGAAAACTGACAAGTAGTGGAGCTCATCCAAAACTGAGAAGTAGTGAAGCTCATCCAAAACTGAGAAGTGGGTTGAATTTGAGGAAACCAGGAATTTTTCAGGTGACAATCAATGGTAATTCAAAATATTCGATGAATGGGGATGAAAATTTCTTATAATGACTTTCAAAGTATCTACATGACTTGGGGAAGTCTGGATGAAGTACAATTACAAGCAAAATATTTTATTTTTTCTGGTCTACACAACCACAGAATTCAAAAAAAAGTGGAGGAAAAAGTGGACAATAATTTACAAAGTACCAGAGATAGTTGATAAGGAATAATAAACTACAGATAGAAAACTACATATCTGCTCTTTATTTAGAAAAATTTTTATTCAGTTGACATGCAGTTGGAAATAGTTCATGAAATGATTAATAAGGTGAATAGCATGAAGTACGAGTATATGGGATGATTTTTAGATAAAAAAATGAACTGAAGCATACATGTAGAACAGAAAAAAAAGTGGTGCCAGCTACTAACAATGTGTAACAATGTGGGATTGGAACTGATTTACAACATGTATTCCTCAATTACCTATTTCCAGTCACTGGAGCAATAACATTATTAAATAAAACACAAATATACAAAATAAGTTTCTTGAAGTTGTATACAATTCCAGTTGAAGAACATTAACAGATGTAGTTTTTGAAAGATCAGATCTTCTCCAGATTGTGAAGATATTGATAATTGGGCAAGGAGAGTTTCTGTAGAAAGTGATGAATATTAAACATCAAATGTTATACGCTATTGGCTTTTTATGGGCAGTTTTTGAGAGAATGTCCTGAACTTAATTGAAAATTTATAGATGGACTTGTTATATGAGATATGATGACTACTGGCCATAAATTTATATGCACCTCCCATGTTTTCGAACTGTATTTCTCATCCTTACAAAATGTGATACCTTCATTTCAAAGTATGCTAAATTGGCACATTCCAACTAATCTAATAGATTTATTCTTATTCATAAAAATTCAGAGGCATTCGGCAGTACAAAACCAAATTAATTATTCCACTACCAAACAATTACAATTTTTGATATTTTGGAAGACGGGGACAGAAACGGTTTCATAACATTCAATATCTTTCACTATTATATTCTAGCATCACTTACAAAGAAGCTGGCCAATCAATAAAACATCATGAACTCAAAATGTATTCAAGGCTTATGATTGGCTGTTATTGTTCTATTATCAAATGTACATACCTATCAATTACACTTCCTCCCATAATTTGTCAAGAAATTGGAATACATGGAGTTTGATCTCCTTTTATAATCTACATGATTCGAAGCCTCGACATGATGGAGTGTGATAATCAATCAATCATCGCTTTGCTTCTTCTCGAGCACAGGGTCATCAAACAGGTTCAACGCAGAGTAAGGCTACTGGCAAAGATTTACTTTATGAAGCTACTTTTCCGTAAGATTCTTGCAAGTTTCAAAAGTAGTTTTGTCCCTAAGATCTTGGAAATTATATACTCATTATGTGAAAAAGTCCGGAAAATAATCCACTTACGAACTCTCTTTTCATATTAAAACTATCAATTATCCTTGATATTGCTCCATATTGGGGGATAACTTGATGAAAACTACACGGAACTTGAAAGACTCACCTTCATAACAATACCTAAACGACTTCATTTGTGTGCTGACAAATTTCTGGATACTTCCTTAACAGCCTTCCGGTTGGAATATCACGCCGGAAACACCGTGGTTGAATAAAGGATGAACTGACTTTATGAGGGGTTAATGGGGAAGTTCGAAGTCATTTGCCATTATTCAACTGAGCAGTGAAGGTGTATGTTCTTCATTATAATTAATATTTTCACATTATAGTTCAACATGAAATAATAGATGCTAGTCGAAGGAACGGGATCCCATTAACACCTTTCATTCGAATTGAAAAGAATTGAGTTTCTCGAAAAAGTAACGAAATCTTCGTTCGATTTGGAAAACGAAGAAATGTTTGTAGTTGAAGTGGTTTGCCTTTTCTTTTTTCTGTCTTCAATTATTCATTTGCTGAGAATAGCACTCGTCTGTTCATGTATTTTTATTGTGATGTTTTTCTTATTTATTTAAACAGTTTTTAGCGTGGGATAAATTATACACTCACTATGGCTAATTACTATCGATTTATTAAAGAAACACTCACACACTATGATAATCTTAATTTATATACACACTACTTAATGTCTATTAATTTATCTACACTCGGTATTATAATTGTCCTAATTTATATTTAACACTATTGATATTCACTTCTGTTCACTCACTGTATACTGAAACTGTTTACCGATTCACTTCATACTGAACAACTCTCCGACTCACTCGAAGACCGCAAATATATACCTCTCCTCCGCTCCAGAACATTCGCGACAAACCATTGTACGCCTTCCACGCTGTTCGAGAACAGTCTGGATATTACCTGCGAAAGAATCTTTCTAGAAAATCGCATCCTTCGTTTGCGACAGGACCGGCTTCGGAATTAGTGAGTTCGTAACATTGCCCCCTCCTTAATAGTAAGTTCCTCCTGGAACTCTTGTGTAGCCGGGACTGGATGTTTAAATCGGCAACTGAATCCATTCCTACACTTTCCGGTCGTATGGAAATAACATGGTACTGTCTTCATCGGATACTGATTACGTGGGGAATAGCTGCAGATTAAAATGTGGACATCGGTATCTTCGAAGATCACTTCCACCATATTCCTAATGACTCGCCAATCCAACTGGTTGCTCTCTATCTTAGGCATCGCTAGTTTTTTCACGTTGGATTCCAGCACGTGGTCTCGAAGACTTCGTAGCGCTTCCCACACATTCCGGTAGGTGGATCGATCCTCAAATTCGTCCTTTGTTACGAGATAGAAGATGTGTCGTGTGTTGTGTTTGAGTTTCAGTGTCTTGCCAGGGGTTGGAATCTGTTCTGAAAGTTTTTCTGATTGTCCAAACTTCTTTCGAAAGACGAATGCTAGACCTCGTGCATTTTTGGTATTTGCTGGGATGTTGTGTGCCAGTGAATAGTCTTCCGGAAGCGTGAACAAATCTTGTCGTTGCTCTGTAGTAACTCCAAATCTCGCTTTACCGGTACCTCCATATGCGCCCATAAATTCTTCGAAGGCAGTGTCAGGATCTTCCCGGATATGGTTTACTACTTCTTCTTGGTCATGGTCTCCTTCGAATGGCGCTAGTCGATTTTGGTGGACTACTTTCGGTTTTCCATTGGGAATCTTACTTATGCGATAGATGACGTCGTTGATCTTCTTCTTGATTAAGTATGGACCCTCCCAAGATTTTTGTAGTTTTGGAGAAAAGCCTTTTCTCCTCGTTGGGTTGTGCAACCATACTCTGTCCCCTTCTTTAAAACTGCCTTCAGTAGCCTGCGTGTCGTACCGTTTTTTCATTCTGTCGCTGGCAACTTGGAGATTCGTTCGAACCAATTCGTGTACATCGTCCATCCTTTTTTTCCACTGGATCACGTAGTCTTCTCCCGCTAGATCTTCTCCAGGACGACAACCAAATTCCAGGTCACAAGGAAGTCTCATTTCGCGTCCAAATAGGATTTTCGCAGGTGTTTCACATGTGGACTCATTGATGGCAGACCGATACGCCAATGCAAATAGGGAAAGGTACTGGTCCCAATCTTTTTGGTGGCTGGAAACTACTTTGGACAGGTATTTTCCTATGGTCCTGTTCATTCTTTCGACCATTCCGTCTGACTGTGGATGCAACGCCGTTGTCCTGGTCTTCTTCATTCCCAGCTTCTCACAAATTTCCTGGAATACATGGCTTTCGAAATTCCTTTCCTGATCGCTGTGAACTTCCAAGGGCACTCCATATCGGCTAATGAATTCTTTTACCAATACATCCGCGACAGTTGTGGCCTCTTGATTCGGAATCGCGTAAACTTCTACCCATTTGGTGAAATAATCCATCACGACCAGAATGTATTTACCACCATTTTCTGTCGTCGGAAATGGTCCAGCGATATCCAATGCGATCCTTTCGAATGGGCTTCCAACATTATATTGTTTCATGGGAGCCTTTCTCTTGCGATGTGGTCCATTACTCGTAGCACAATTCGTACACTTCTTACACCAGTCCTTCACATCGTCGGAGCTGTTCATCCAATAAAACCTTTCACGGACACGCTGAAGGGTTTTCTTCACTCCCAGATGACCTCCTCAGTACCTCAGCTACTCTCGATCTCGGGATAACTATTTGCCGTCTATTTTCGGAACCATCATCGTTTTCTAAGATTCGTTTCAACAGGCCTTCTTCCAGGATAAGGGAGTCCCACTGAGCCCAATATGCCTTCAGTGTTGGTGGAAATCTTGACACTTCTTGCCAGGTAGGTCGCCGATTTTCTTGCTTCCATTGCCGGATCATCTTTAGGTGTGGATCATTATCTTGATCTTTTCTAATCCTGGTGGGTGACTAGTAGATGGTTCTATTACTTTTTCTTCCTTCATCTCTTTAATTATTATCTCAGCTTCCTCTCTCTTCGCTTGCGGTAGCATTCGAGTTGATTGTTTAATTGGCTTGGCATTACCAGTATCGATTTTGTGTTTGACGGCTGATGTTCTACCAATCTTCCCTCCTTTTGGTACGAATAGGTCTCGATACTGCAAGAGGAGTTCTCTCATTTTCCTTTTCTCAGCTCGATTCAAGGATTGGCCAGCTATTGACAACATCTGTTCGAATCTGTCATTAGAATTGTCGGTTATCGTTGTTTGACGAACTACAGACGTCACCGGTGTGCAACATCCAATTCTGGTTTCCTTCTTGATGGTAATTGGGTAATCGTTTACGTTTATAGCACGTACCGGGATCTCCTTCGCTGACGTAACCAGTCCTTCTCCAATTAGTACTACTTTACCAACCTCTTCGTCGTGGTTCCAAGGTTCCATCATAACCGGTGTACCTTCTTCCATGATCCCCTGTAGCCGCGCTACTATCATGGTTTCGCTTCGTGCAGGAAAAACAGTATCTTCCTGTACAGCTGCCAACACCGTTCTGCTTTCATGTGGATGAAGGAATACTTCTTCGGAACCCACCTTGATGGTTCTGTTTCTAAAGTCTAACTGGAAGCCATGTAAATTCATTACGTCCATTCCCAGAATCACGTCTTCTTCGATATCAGCTACGATTACCGTATGCGTAAATTTTTCTTCACCAATTCCCAATTGGATTTACGTCTCTCCATGAACATTGGCACTCTCCCCTGTTGCGGTCCAGAGTCGCAGCCTCGTTGGCAGAAGCTTCTTAGATTTTATTATCTCTGGCCGTATAATGGTTCTAGTGGCTCCAGTATCCACCAGCAGAGTGTATTTCTTGCCATTCACTTCGCCATCCACATATACACTGTCATTACGGCATCTGAGAGAGGCTATCAGTATGAGAGGGTCTTTGGAAAGATCCTGGGTCGGTGCTGCCCCCTCATGGCCGACCCATTCTAGTTTTTCCTGGGACTGGTGCTCTTGGTTTGCTGGAGTTCTGGGGCGCTTACACGAGCTGCGTACATGTCCTAGCTCGCCACAATTCCAGCATCTAATCTTCCTTGGCTCTCGTTCTACCATGCTTTTTATCAAGTTGACTAACTGGTCAAATTTATCTTCAAGAAAACCAAGAAAACATATTTGTATTCTGTGTAAATATTAATTTATTAAATCGCAGAGCGCTTTCGGCTATTAAGCCATCTTCAGTGCTTACCTGCAAGTAAGTAAAAAAGTTGGAAAAATTTATCTTCGTCAACCTATTCTTGAACGGTCCTAACTTTGTTATAACCTGACGCCTTCGTGGCTGCTTCATATTCAAGGGCAGCAGTCAATGCATCGACCAATGTTTTGGGATGGGCTAAACGAAGCGTCCTTTGCATATCAGGGTCACGTAAGCCATCAATAAAGGCTTGGATGCCTAGACATTCCATCATGTTCTCTGGTGCCGATGGATAAGCAAATCGGACTAGTCGGGCAATATCCACTTCATACTCTTGAAGGGTTTTATCACGTCTCTGCTTTCGATTCTTCATCTGAGATTGGTACAAGTGTTCTAGATGTTCGTGACCATATCGCATGTCCAACCTCTTCTTCAGCTGCTCAAAGTCATCCGTTTTTTCAAGAGGTATCGTCTGAAGCACATCCAAGGCATCTCCGCGAAGCGCGATGGTCAAGTTCACTGCCTTCTCCCTGTCTGACCAATTATTCGCTCTAGCGGCTGCCTCAAATTGTTTTACATAGTTGGTCCACGACATCTTTCTGTCGAACGTTGGGGCCTTGACTCGAGCAAAACTGCCAATATCTTCTATTTTGGGGGTGTTTCTGGCTTGCAGGGTTTTATTTGCTCGATCTTCTTTTCTTCTGCTGATATGTCTTGTGTTCCTGAATTTGCCATTTTTCCCTTCAACTCTTGGATTTTCTCTTCCATTGTTGTCATTTGATTCTCAATATCTGATTTTAGGGACGAAATTTTATTTTCAACTTCAGCGGCAATGTCATTTTTCATTGACAAAATATCAGCAGAAATATCGTCTTTCATAGTAGAAGTATCATTTTTCATGGTAGAAATCTTCTCGTCCATGGAAGAAATGTTAGCAGAAATGTCGTTCTTCATAGTAGAACTATCATTTTTCATGGTAGAAATCTTCTCGTCCATATTAGCAGAAATATCGTCCTTCATGGTAGAAATATCATTCTTCAAAGTAGATATTGACGAGATTATGGTGGACGACTCGTCATTGAACAAGAATGTTTCTGGATCCAAGTCTTCACTTTCCAATGCTATTTTCAGTCTTTTAACTAATTCACTCTTCTTCCCGGACGTTTCCAACTCGCGATTTTCTAATTCTGCTTTTAGTTTTGTCACTTTCAGTTCACATAGTCTCCTAGCCATTTTTACGTAATTATTTATTTATATTATCCCACACCTGACACCAATGTAATGTTTTTCTTATTTATTTAAACAGTTTTTAGCGTGGGATAAATTATACACTCACTATTGCTAATTACTATCGATTCATTAGAGAAACAGTCACACACTATAATAATCTTAATTTATATACACACTACTTAATGTCTATTAATTTATCTACACTCGGTATTATAATTGTCCTAATTTATATTCAACACTATTTATATTCACTTCTGTTCACTCACTGTATACTGAAACTGTTTACCGATTCACTGTATACTGAACAACTCTCCGACTCACTCGAAGCCCGCAAATATATACCTCTCCTCAACTCCAGAACATTCGCGACAAACCATTGTACGCCTTCCACGCTGTTCGAGAACAGTCTGGATATTACCTGCGAAAGAATCCTTCTAGAAAATCGCATTCTTTGTTTGCGACAGGACCGGCTTCAGAATTAGTGAGTTCGTAACATTATATTGACCTTTCACAAAAATACTTAAATTAATATCCATTTTTCACTGATGCTACTAACTGGCTTAACGAAAGCACAAATATGTCAACAAAATTACCTTGCTACATAGAAGCATATTTTGAACGCTCAAATTATAACTAAACATTTTTTTGG
Organism: Galerucella tenella; assembly: GCA_910591685.1. Classification (NCBI taxonomy): domain Eukaryota; kingdom Metazoa; phylum Arthropoda; class Insecta; order Coleoptera; family Chrysomelidae; genus Galerucella; species Galerucella tenella. The sequence goes on from CAJUYH010005813.1 coordinate 17,107, forward strand.
AACTATTTTGGTCTCGATGATAGAGAGATAGATAGAGAGAAATAGAGTGGCATTACAAAAACTATCAAAAATGTATGTATTTTTGTGTAGCATTCTGGGACTCGCCAAAAATTCAATTGTGATAACACTCACGAAATTGTCCACTCAAAAATTTCTACCTTTCTCAATTCAACATCATGTATATCCAGAGCCTATTTAATTTGCTATTTTTCGATTTAAAATGGTGGATAACATTATATACTAAGTTATATCTATTATCAATCTCCAAAATCATCAAAGACTGAAGTGTACCTTAATCTTTTATCACTCACACTTCTATTTATGTTCTACATGGAATCAGAAAATAAAACAGGACAATTGTCGTACTCGTGCACGGAGGGTTCCCGTACCATTATCCATAATTTAAAAAAAATACATACTTACATACAAGTAAACCTAATAGTGGCAACTGCTAAAAGGGGGCTAGGTAAAATGGAATCGAAAATAAGGAATGCTTTGGAGATATTTAATCTAATCGAAACACATGAAATTGATACGTTTTTTATTTTCATTATAAATTTGAGCTTGAATATAATATGAGTTGAGAAAATTCATCCAAAAATGGTGCCTTCATTCCAGTTTGTGAGTACTGTTTGTGTCAGTAGTAATATATTTCCCGATAAAATATCTTAATTTACTATTGTGAATTTGCAGCTTGACCCACTGGTCACAGGACCAGTGGTTTAACCACTATTCAGTATTTAAGCCTTTTTTCGTTGTAACACGAAATATCGATCAAGGGTCACGTAACTAATGGATTTCCGTTGACATTTCAACCTTTCGCTTCCGTTATTGTTATTTATATTTAGTGATGTAGTTTCATGTGTTTTAGAGTGTTCTTGATTGTATTTGGTCTGTGTAATAAGAGTCGTGTGGAATCATTCGACTTTTATTTTTTTAAATTAAATGGAGTTATTTCGATTATGTTCATTAGTTCTAGTTTCCCCTATTTAAGGGTAAGTTTTTGGTGGCTCTGGGAATTATTTTCAGCTCCTACAACTCCCGAAAATCTTTATTATCTGTGAGTTCTTGTAAATCAGCTCTTGCTTCTTCGAATCCCCCTATTTTGTTCATGAAAATTCGTACTGAATGTTGAGCGGGATGAATAGATCTCCATATAAATCATTTCCCCACTAATTGATGAAAATAGAAAATAACTATAAGACTTCAATTGAAAATATAAATTGTCAACAGTAATAACACAAGTAGTGGTAATTTTTTGATAATGTTAACTAACTGCTACTAGCAAATTACGATCACGATTGGCTGACAGGATCGTTTAAAAAATAATCAAATCGAAACAAACAATTATGTAGAACAATAAATAGTATATAATTCAACGGCAGGTAATGTAGGACATAACTCACGCAGATAAAGTTTGTAATGTATCAATTGAGTAACGACCATTACCGCGAGTTGAATACTATATCTTATCTGCCGAATATTCACACGAGAATCTCCGAATATACATACGGAGTAACATTACAAAAGATTCCCTAATAGGGGAAAAAATTCTCCTTTCCTCCTGTTACAGAGTCCACATGCTGTATGGTTACAGTAATAATAAACTAACTTTGAAGCTCCGAGCTCCATATATTGGGAAATAATTTTTTTATCGACAGCGAGGAAAAAATCGTGTTTATCGAATTTGTATTTGAAATTATATTATAATTTGAAAGTTTTTTTTAGAGAGACTGGAGATAAAGTACTTAACATTTTCAGCAGAAACTCACGAACGTAATTCTGAAATGGTGCATTCGAGTAATAAATAAAATTCAGAAGATTTCTCTTCAACTTAAAATCGATACGATATTTTGATGCATATGAATTTCTTGAGTAAATTATTGTGAAAATAATTCTTCAAAGCATTATATTAATTGGATTTAACGAATAAAATTCATTAGTCGACATCTCTCAGAGATCAACTACATAATTGAAAAATAATTTGATCCCTATTTTGACACTGGAACCAACAGTTTCGGTGTTATATACAAAATTCGATAACATTTTAGGAAAATTGAATTTTGACCTTCAATAACTTTTGAACGCGTGAACTAATGAAAAAATAATATCAGTCCTTTTTTTGATCATCCGATGATAACAAACCTAATGAGCTTTATCAGACAAATCAATCACCCTGTAAACCAATTTTATAAAAATCGTATAATCTAAAATAAGGATAGTGTAAGCTCGTCGTGAAAGGCGTATATAATTATTTTTTCAATGGAAATGATTCCAAGTGATAGTCGAAACGTCGAGAAGACAAAATTCGTTGAAAACGCTTTTTAATTTAAATCCAATCTCTAATTTTTTTTGAAAATCAGATCTGCTTGCAGTTCATTAATTTTAATTCAAAGGAAGTTTGTTCCAAAATGTGAATCCCAAACTTCATTATATTTTGTAATTAATGGTTTCAGTCGTATGAAAAGTAGCTGTTATACGTATAATGGAATATCTCGTGGACCTAATTTCCGGCCTAACAATCTGTTATACTCCAGAGAGGACCTAAAATGTATCAAATTTCATAAGATCTGCGATGGTAGTCGGAATATCCATAGCGTGAAGAGTGTTGGCATAATCATAACCAAAAATATTCCAAATATAAATATATACCATAATCTATTTAAAAAGCTTAAGGTGATTTTGGATAACTTACATTTGTACATATAACGAGGAAGTATTATATAGTTATAGTGAAATGCGATTTTTATCAAGTGTACCGATCACTAAGGGGAATTTTTTGCTCTTGAAACACAAATAGCTATTTTCTACATCCACATGTATAGTATCCATCTTCTGCACAGTTACCGATTGGAAATGTATGCCATTTCGGTTAACTGGACAGATATGATTTCATAATATACATCCTAGAATGTATATGGAACATACCAATCAGCATTTGCGTTTAATACACGTAAATTCATCTTTTTTCCAAGTTCAAAGAAACGTCAAAATACCTTGTCGAGAAAAATCTCTCCTAGAAGCACTGGATCAAAAATATCTATTTACAAAAATGAGGTTAGATGAAATAATCCATAGAGATTAACAACAAATACTAAAAACAGAATGAATAGTATATTAATTATTAACAACGGTAAGAATCGTTTCTGTTCGACAGCAATGTTTTGCTCGAGACCGGTAAGACCCTTAACGTTCGAGATGTTTATACCATTTTTTGCGCGATCGTAATGAAATAAATTTGGAATAATAGTATATTATGCAACGATCATGTAATGATGGTGATAAATACACAAGCATTAACCGGGATACGAAACGAGCCAAAGGCAAGTTTCGTATGGTTAATGCGAGTGTATTAATAACCATCACAGGAGAGTGGCATACACTATTTTTTCTACGAAAAAAAATATATATAAGAAATGTACTGCCCGGGACTCGAAACTGGAATGTACAGATCGAAAAAAAACCTTATGCGGAGCCTTTATCCAGGGTAGGAAATCTCCGAACGAGCGAGGGTACCGCCACCTAGGGGGTCGGAAATATACTAAAATTGCGGATTTAATGAGAACATGAAGAGAACTGTAACGCCGTTGAAAGATACTTCCACCTGCTTCCACCCACTTCGACTGTTTAACTTAACCTAATAACCACTTGTTTGTAGACGTGTCCAGTCTAAATTATCTACGTTGTAGGCGATTTTGTCAATTTTGTGCCTTAGTAGTAAATTTTCCAAGTTATTGTATATATATATATAATATTTTGTTTAGGTCGGTGTGTTAGTTTAGTTTAGTGTGGACTTTTTTATATATAGACAATGGCAACGAAATGTATAGTTGAGGACTGTAGGTACTGTGAGGTGCACCCGGTAAGTTTTTTTTAATAATATAAAACATGTTCAATTAACTGAAAAGTGACAGAATATTGAAGTAGTTACTCTTTTATACAGCTTTAAACTTCCGAGCCATGAAGAACAACGTTCGGTTTGGCTGGAGAGAAGTGGAAACCTCTTTTTGGATTTAACAGGGCACAAAAATTGGAAAATATGCCCTCGTCACTTTGGCCAGGACTGCTTTGTTAGAGTAGAAAAAGGCGAGGGCATGGTATTGAAAAGGTTTTCTTTGCCATCCCTGTTTTTGCCTGGTAAGTAAATTTTTTTGTACATATATTCATTGAATGTTATTAAATTAGTGTTTTTTTAGATTACAATCCAAAAGAGGGATCTGATTTTTTGTTTCCCACTATGGTACCCTCACAGGTAACAGCTCTTCAGCAAAATAAAGGTATTTATTGTTGTAAGTTTGATATAATTTAACTGATACAAAGTTTCTGTAGATGAGATGAAAGAATCTGTTTTTTATTCCCCAGTTGGGAAGGTGACAACAACAACCAAAACCTATTCAAGGGAATTGATTAATGGTGAGTTTTTTGCAACTCGTTATGATATAATTTTGGCAGTCATACAATGTACCTAAGAAATATTAACATAATTTTTATGTTACAGCTATTCCATCCACGAGCCGGGTGTGTGAGGAAGACATTTTGCAGAGCATCAAGCCATTATCAAATAATCGTATTTATCAATTAAAATATCTTCTACAGGGTGTTTCAAAAAAAGGTAACACCGTCTCTAGGATAGGTAAAAAACAGAAAGATAATTGGGGTTGGCTTAGTGAAATTTTTTTCTAACGCCATCCGTTTTCAAGATAAAGGGCGTTGAAGAAAATGAAAAATTACACATTTCTTACGATTTTGCCGAAACTAGTGGCACCATTGCAATGAAATTTTATACGAATATGTTTTGGAAGCTGATATATCCCATGAATTTGTTTTTATAACTAACTCTCATAGAGGGCGCTAGTTACACGATTCATACAACGTATTATTCAACATA
>CAJUYH010005814.1:0-21988 GCA_910591685.1 Galerucella tenella
TAGTAACCCCATAACGATACGATATTTATGAAATCAAAGTACTCAAAACAAACCAACCATTTTAAAACAAACTTTTGCAAAGCTCACTTTTTATAAAGTTGAATCCAATTAAAATGATTTCAAAAACTGAATTACAAGAAGTGGATGTTTGTATTGAATGAAAATTTTCAATTCAAAATGTCGAGGTTACATTTCAAAGGAAAACGTAGATAGATAATTTGATAGGAACATTATTTTACCACCTGAATAAATTGAATATTATTTCTGTAGCTTCATTCTTTGTTTATAATAAATTATTGAACCAAGAAGTCGATGGTTTACCTTGACAAGTATTATTCACATGAATCGGTAGTTCAGGTAAATTGGTTTGTTTTTTTAAGGACTGCAATATCAAAGAACTGTTACTGAAGTAACTGCTAACTTCAAAGATTGCAAAAATGCATTTATGTTTGTGTATACTTTGTTCATTGGCAAATGAGTTGAGTTCTAGGCTTGTTCAAGTTGGAAAGTGACAATATAACAGTCTATACAATGTAATATCACCTTTTCTTGTATAATAAATTGCATCAAAAGCTCTCGACCAGAAAAGACAACTGAATTATAATGTAAACAGAAATTGAGCCGCCAGCGAGTAACTTTGTAGCCATAAATCAATTAACCTGTGCAAAGTACCAACTCAACATCAAACCACAACAAACGCTATATTTAGCTAAATTTAATTTTCAACCAGTAGCAACTCTTTTTTGTAATAATAATATACTGTAGTTTAAAAGCAACTGGATTATTTGTAAGTTTACTTTCTATAAAAGAATAAATAAAACAGTTTTTGGAATGGAGTGGAGCTGACAAACTCACAAGTTTTCATGGTTTGAAGAGTGACAAAACTTTGCGCTCATGCAAGGCATTTCAAGTATTTCGTAAAATAAAAATTCTGTGTAGCACATATTCACAACTAGATATTCGACTAGAAAACGGTCATTATCCTTAAAAAATAGTTCCCATAATTTGTATTCGTCACTTAGCCAAAGAAGGAAAGAAAAAAAGGAATACCCAAATGAATTAATTTCTGTAAAGCTCACATACTATTGTTAAAAATTTGTCACTTTCATATTTTTCCTTCATTAAAATGTTCTTAGGAACGACTTCACCTGTCAAACGCAAACTACAGATACTAGACCTAATTTTATGTTAATCCAACCTTATTTACCTTTACCTACGACCCCCCATCCTGTAATCAGTCAATAACACACATGTAATGATGCGTCTATTACGCACAGTAAAACAAACGCACAGCTGGAAAGTAAATCGCACGGCTTTTTTAGCAACATCTTAGCAACTGTCAATAGTCGTCGCCATTTTATTTAAAATTTACTATTTGAAAACATTCGATATTGCCACGTCTAACTATGAAAAGCACAAAGGGCTATCTGTATCTGTATCTGTAGAGTAGGGAGGGTGAGTGTGTAGGCTCACAGCACTTAGGCCACATGTGACCCATTGTACATCCTCCCGAGGAGTTGTCCTCCTAGGTCATTGTCCATCCTGTCCTTTTCAGGAAGGTGGACAGGTCACCGGGAGACATCTCCTTTATATCGGCAGGTGTAGGCCAAGACTCACCGAACACACACTCTCTTATTGACGATAACTCTGGACACTCGCATAGGACATGCCTGACAGTTTCATCTTCCTGTTCACACATCCTGCATAGAGGTGTGTCCACTAGCCCCATAGTATGGAGGTGTTTACCTAGTTGACAGTGACCAGTCAGAAATCCTACTGTTAAACGTAGGTTTTTCCTGGTCATCGCCAAATATTTCTTCGGCGCCAGCTTCCGAGGGTCGCCCAGGGTGATCCTGGCAAAACTGCATCCTTTGATTCCATCCCATCTCTTAAGGGATTGAGTATGGGTGTAACGTTTGGCTAGTTTCGCAATTGTCGAAGTCGTTAGGCCGTAGGTGTCACTGGGTCCTAGAATTTTTAGTCCAGCGGCTTCCCTGGCTAAAGAATCAGCAATGCGATTTCCTTTACTCCCGTCGTGCCCTTTAACCCACCTCAGGATAATGTTGTTATCTGCCGAGACGTCAGCTAAATCTTGGTGGCACTCTAGTACTAGCCTCGATATAACACGTTGTCTGTTCAAGGCTAATAGGGCTTGTCTACTATCAGTGCAGATTATTATGTTTTTGCCAGAAATTCCTCTTCTGGTTAGTTCTTTTGTCGCAATTGAGATACCAGCCAGTTCTGTTTGAACCACGCTGGTGTTGTTTCCCATTCCCCACTTTATCTTGAGGTTTAGTGCTCTCGAGTAAACTCCACAGCCTGAGCCTTCTTTCATTTTTGAACCATCTGTATATATGCGTATTGCATTTGCAGCATCTGGCTCTGTGTTCTGTTTTATTTGAATTTTGTAGGGTTTGTTAAACAAAAACCTGGGTTCAATTGCATCGTTGGCTGCATGCAGCAGAGGTAGCGCAGTGAGCGCTTCCTGCCATAGGCTCAACCTCAATTGGCCCATTCCTACTTCGGGGTTTACACCAGCCGTGCGCAATCGTACCATGGCCATTAACGCAACCTCCTTGACTTGTAGGTCCAGAGGGGTCAGACCAGTAATTAGTTCCAGCTCAAAGGGTTAAGTATGTATTGATTATAATTGAAAAATGGACTTTTGATTATCAACAATCTTTAATGTGCTTCTTTCATTGGTAATAGAGTAATAGAGATGGAATTGAAAGTTTACCAAGAACCTCTAATAATTTATCTATTGTTTCTTATGCTTGAACAAGCAAAGGAAGCGATACATGATTTGTGTTTAATAACTGTACTGTTATTATAAACAATTATTATAATAACTAATATTATGTAATGTAACTTCATCATTCGTGCGTGAAATGCTTCTCACTACACACGTTACGTAATATACTATTATCCAAAAGTTCCTTTCAAGGGAGCTAGTGCCCGTTGAAGATTACGTCGCTAAGGCAGTGTTTTGAGTATATTTTAAAAAAACCACGGTGCTGCACATTGGAATCAGTTACCTCTCCACACTTTACACTACAAAGTCATACCTTCAAGAGCTAATTGTTAGTTAAGGTCTTAATATTATTCGCTGTTTACCAGTAAACAATAAAAACTAAATATATTATATGCCGACCTGTCAGTGACGTTATTCTGGACCAGTTTATACCTTGAGGTAAAATTGAGGTTATGACACTGTCAATGGGAATAAACAAGTTAGGCTGCATCTAAATTATAATAAAAAGGGTAGTTATAACCAAAACTAGTTTTCAAAAACCATTTATTATTCAAAATATCGCATATCTCCATCGAATATTTCAAAGACGTACATCAAAATCATTTTACAACAAAACAGCCAACTTCTATTTTATCTTTTGACGGTGGAAGCATTACATACAATTTATATGCAAATTTAAAATGGTTCTTCCAGCGGCTACTGTCTATTCTGATGCATACACCCTAGTTGACCTTTTGAAACCATGTGTCGGTCCCAATATTCTTGTTTTGAGTGGAAAATCAAATACATCACTTTGCTAGCCAACTCTCTTTAGAGTACACACCAACTCGAAATTGGGTTTCGAGTAAATTTACCCGGAACATATTATGAGAAAGTAATAGTGAGCCAAAATTTTCAACTATAATAATTGAACTAGTATCAGATTAAAACAAAATATATGGACAAAAATACAATAGTACATTATATACCAAGATTTTTATTGACCAGGCACCAGAATGATTTGGCAAGTAGCTTTGCCCCGGGTGGAATAAGGTGCGAGGCTTATGAATGTTTTGACCACCGTGGTGTATTCACAATTTTTTCCACCACCGGTCAAATTTAAGACACAACACCTTGAATGTGGGAGTTTTACTTGGGCAGAAGATGTGCGTTCATAAAACAATTAATATATCATACCACACACTCTACACCATTGCGTTCACAAACGCACCACAAGATTCGCCGAGAGTGCACTTCTAGTTCCGCGCTCGCGATAGGAGAAACTATTATCCTAATATAATATGCAATTCCTATAATATATACACCTGTTCTTGTTCACAAAAGTTACGGCACCGGTATTCTGTGGGTTGGGGTTAGCGAGTTCTCAAATTCCACTGGTAATAATGTTAAAGGTCAAAAAATCCCTTGATCCTTGTTTTTCTGCAATCAACGTAAAATAAACACCACATTTCAATGTCAAAATCAAATTTGTGTCTACTTATTTAGATCTATTTTTGGGGGTTTTGGCTATAGAATTTATTCCAGCAAAAATCTTGCCTGCTGCTCTCGAATCTATGCTTCAAAAGATTTTGAGCTAACCCGGCTTGACTAAATACAGAATCCTAGGGGACGTTCATTAAACTACTGGATAAAAAAGGGACACATAGTGACAATTTGAAACAGGTGAAATTGCTGCCGAGAGTATAAAAGTTAGCACAACTATTAACCATTACTCTTCTTGGAACTTTAAAAAAGATGTGCAATGATCTAAACAAAGCTCTGAATATAAAAAGTCCTCAAAAATATTTGCAATGTTGCTGGACACTTTTGTTATTACTATTATTTGTTGTAGTGGGACAAAAAACCTATTCTACTTTTCACAGCGTTCTGAGTGGTTTTTTACTGGAATTCCATACTACTTATTCACTTAACCCTTAAAAGGAAAATGGCTGAAATGAAAATTCGAACTGTATGATGTTCAATTATCGTTGAATCAATAAAATAGTGAGTATGTCGACTGTTTTCCAGAGTTTCTCAACCGTTTTCGCACTACATTTGAAACTCAATTAGAAACTTTCATTCTTATCAACATCATTCTGTGTTTTGCTATTCTCTCCGAAAACAACGATAATATTGGGTAAAACCCGCAAACAAACGAAAAACAATTTACATCTCAAAGTTCTCTCCTGATTAAAACAATAGACTGCGATGTCTTAATCAATTGTTATTCTACAGAACGGGATACAGAACGTAAGATAAACTTCAATCTGCATCGAAAATTTGAATAGGGTTTACGTAAGAGGTACTGGAAAACGTAATTTTCTTAAAAGGTTCACACTTCTCGCATGGAGCGGCCCCTTCCAGTTATAGGGCGACAAGCTGTCAGTCGAGACTCCTGTCACTATATAAATGTCGATAAAGCATAAACTCGGAGGACGGCATTATCTGTTTTCTGCAAAGTGAACACTAAGTGTCGACCTTTTTATGTCGCTGCCTCTGAGTTTTTTTCTCTTTCATTTTGCTTATCTCTCGACCCGGCTGCGCTGCGTATACGACTACTTCATAATTGGTTTTATTTCAGTGCAAAAACAATTATTTGTATTATTGTCGTCGGGCAGATGTAGTATTATTATTATTATTTCAGCTCTACATGCATAGAATGAGAGAGAGAGATAATGTATTTAACTTAAAACGTTCAATGTAATGAATTCGAAATTTTTATTACTCAAGCAATTACGTGTACAACAAGGGTCAAACGACATTTTATCCCGTTTTGTCGTTCCATTCCTAGATAATTACTATTGTAGTCAATACCAGTTTGAAGCTGCAAATTACAACGATCCGGGTGGATGATTACCTTTTGTCGATTAAGTTTTATATTATATACATGGTAATAGGAAATGAACTGTGGTAATTCCAATATTTCAACGACATTGCAAATAAAGTTACCTAGATAAATAATCGTATATACAGGAGGAAAGGATGGTTTTGTTGAAGATGTTAAAGATGGGTATGTCACATATCGTGAAATTGTACCATCATTGGGCACTCAAATCGAATAAAAAAATTCACCAAGTGGAATTATCTGTAAAAAAATTAGTTTTTCTACAATCACATTGAAAAGTAGTCTTAGTGGTGGCAGTGGCAGTGGCAGTGGCAGTGGAATCATAAAGCAACCTGGCTAGGGAGTTTTTGTATTCTGAAAATCGTTTACAATCTAATAAATCGCTGTCTTGTTAAGTTCTTAATGTTTAAAATAATTAATTAGTGTGATTGCGATGTAACCGTATTAATTTTTTTGTGTTTTGTGCTCAATTGTTGTGCCACGCTCTGAATATTTTGCATATACTGACCGGATGGCCCTGCTAGCTGAGGCCTTTCTAATTGTAGAATAAGGAGAAGTACATTGAAAGTATTGAACAATAATGATTAAACGTTTTAAATTTTATAAAGTATTTGACAGGTGCTTGAAATGAGAAGAATGAATTTATCAATTTCATTAGTTATAATATATATATTCAAGTGATTGTAGAGAAAATGTTATATGTATTAACGCGCTCCGCTTATCCTCGCGCGTTAACCCTTCCTTTGGAATAATAATTCCTCACTTTTCGCTCTTAATACATAAATAACTATTCCCTCATATATTGACGAAAAAACAGTAAGCAATTATAGTAAGTTAATGTCAAAAACTCCAATCCGGTTAAACGTAGGCTTGGTGGTGTGGTGGCATATGACTCAGCAGGATGGGACGATTCAAAAGCCAAGTGGCATCCAAAGGCAAGCTTGCCTGGCTCCAACGGGAAGAACAGCCTCAACAATTGAACTAGAAGTCCTGCTGAACCTGCCGCCACTTCATGTCCACCTACAAAGAAAAGCCAGGTCAATCACTGATAGATTGACCATGGGGCAAGCACCCATTAGTAGACTACACGGTAAGGTTTATAACGAGCTATACAAAAAGTTGAAAGTCGACCACATAATGGGAATGCCATCGGATAAGATGATTTCTAAGCACAGCTTCAGGAAAAACTTCAAATCGCCAGACATGGAACTGGAATAGGAGAATGCAGGAGTTATCTCATGTTGGAGACTGAATGAAAATTGATAAAGCGGTAAGAGTATTATTTCAATCAACAGTAAAAGCACAACAGCTTTTTTTATCGGATAAATCTCTCTTTGCAACGAAACAGTTTTGCCAATAACTAATTTCACGAAAAAAACCGAAGGTGGAGCGATTTTATCTAATGTCAGTTTTTCGAGTAAATTTAGTGATTGGCAAAACTCTGATGAAAGAAAAGCTTGAGTGTTTTTTGGCTAAGATAAATTAACGACAGAATATATGGACGAACAACAACAATTATTATCTTTTAATTGCTGTGAAATTATAAGTAACCAAACTTGCGACTCATTTTCATTGTGTAAAAGTGACGTCCGCTTAATAGATATTGAGGAAGAGAAGTTTTCATCCGATAAAAAAGGATCCACCTTTTTCATCGATGTCAAAGTGACAATAACATTTCCAGGTATATGACATTTTAACATTGGAGTTAATTTATCAATATAAACTTATAAGAAATCAAGATTCAAACAGATTGAAATAAAACTTGGTTAAATTATATTAAAACACTTGAAAAAAAAAAAAAAAAACGAAGCGGAACTCCTTTCCGCAACTTCGCTAAAAACACAAACTTGTTTACACCACGATAGTGTATATACCACTTTATCTAAGAACTTCTTTAGGTAATTACAGTTACATCTTGTTGAACTAGAGAAGCGGATTCCGACAGTAAACTAACTTAACTATTCTCTTGTGCTATTGCAATCATCCTTTTTTGTTAACACATGTAGATTTATGGAAATGTAACTAAAAGCATACAGAATACAGTATAGTTAACGTTTAACATATAAATCTCGCGGGAATTAAACGTAACTATATGCAATCTCGTCTTTGACTGTAATATATAGGTACAAGCGTATCAAACTTGGAAGCTGAATAAGAAAACAGAACCTTTTGCTACCGTAGTGTTGATATAGAAGCCAGTCATTACAGAACTTCACATTTTTGCTTACACAAAAATCAAAACGACTTGTTTCGGGAATAGAAGAGCTTTCTGGCTGTATATTTTTGAAGTTGGGAGACTTCTAGAGTTCCATCAGTCGTCTAATGAAATATTTTTCTTAAAAATTCACCTATGTAGCCACTAATGCACATGACTTAATATCAGACAGGTCTTTTAATATTTTTAAAATGTGTGTTTGCATGTTTGGTTCCTCTTGGTTTGGATAATAAACTTGAGTCATGGTTTTATGCCGAATATTTGGCCTTTTCCGCGAAACTATATAGCATACTCTTCTTAACCACTGAATGCCGTCTTATTCTCCACTTTCAGTCCATTGTGAATTGTCTCAACTCCCTCCTACTGCTATCATGAGCCAAAAGCTCCCTTTTCGTCACCAACTGTCTCACAAACCAGCTCTATTATCGAATTATTCCCACTTTGAACAAATTACTGCGGAAAGCACGGTCTCATGGATTTCCGGGTATACTGCTAGTCTAGCTTTCAGGTCAGTACTAAGACAACATCTGCCAGGGCACTCTCCTAATTACCCAACCTAGAAATGAATAAGCACCTTAAAAACTGTGCCAATTTTATTCCTATTCCAAAAATGGCCGGATACGAAATGCCTCCCGAAAAAGGGTTTCTTACCTGTCGCTAAAAGGGTCACATACGAATTGCCTCCTAAGCTCTAAATAAATTACCAGCTTCTAATCTTTGTACGAAGGTGAGACGTTGCCAAACTTTCGTCCTTTTATAGAATTTCGTTAATAACTCAATATTAACCATTATTTTTTGGTTTTAATATTTTGATTATTTTGATCAAAAACATAAAGACATGATAAGTATTTTATACATTTATTAAAACAAATCATCAGCAGAAACTTACAAAATTACATAATATTATCATCGCAGAAAATTTAAAAACACCAATTTTTAAGAAAATTACGACTCAAACAATAAAATTCAGTCTGCAGACTGAACTATTCAATTTTATATACAAATCATCAGAAGAAATTTACAAACTTACAAATTATTTTTCCTAAATTTGTATGACACTAGTTTCACAAATTCTAATTTATTTATTGTACCTTCTCTTAATTGTAATATTTTTTCATTTACAAAATTGATTTTTGCTGTACTTTCCTCAACAATTCTTTTTGGTACCGAGACAGAATTTATTTTAATATAGGTATTTATTTGAAATTGTAAAATAATCTCAATAAAATTATTTATATTTGGATGAGGGCAGTAGAAAGACGAGTTATACTTGGAATGGAAACTTTCACATGGGTTTGTGGTTCTTTCTAAAGATGAAGAGTGCTCAGCCCAGAGATGTGGCGGAAATTTCGAATTTTCCGATATATAATTATCCACAAGATAATCACAAAACTGAGTGACCCTTTCATCGACTGGTTTAATTTCGGACAAATCTATTGCAAAAAAATCGCCAACTTCTTCAGGATCTAAGAATGATAGGCCAAAAATATATGACAGAAAATGGGTAATTTCACTTGAGTCAGCACCTTTTTTCTGGTATTCTGGAGCTAAGCCCAGTGCTTGAAGCTTTCTATACCAAGCCTGACCCAAATGAAAACGACATCCACGAAGATCTGCTTCAGGGAATGCCTTACGGATACCATTATGTATAGAAATTTCAAAGTCTGAAGTTATTACTTTAGGGGATACAGGGCAATTGAGTTTAATACATTCTTCTATGATATATTTAAACACGAGATAATAAGAAGATGACTTTTTATCTTCAAGTAAACAGAAGACGAGAGGAATATAATGTCCATTTTTTAAGCCATGTATAGTGAACAATTGGGTGAAAAAGCGAGGACAGTACTCAAAAGTTCCGTCGACATACCAATTGGAAACAGTCGAAAGAAAAGAAAGATTTGAAGAACAGGATAATATAACAATGTGATTATCTTTGTCATTTTTAATTATAAAATTTTCGTTCCTATTTGTAATAATCGAAGTTGAATCGATAGCAATATGAAATTCAGATATACTTTTAGGAAGTTTAATTAAAGAATTAGTTGTTCTAGCGTAATATAAATTCTGTCTCACCCTATAGATATCGTTGGTAGTAAATGTCTCTATATTCGTCTTCTTAAGTTCTTTACATATGAGCTTCATTGGTTTTTCGTTGATATCTTCCACGGCTGCTCTTTTTATCGAATTGCTTACGGCTTTCCTATTGGACACTTCGGCAGACAACTTCTCGTGATTGTGATCTAATATCGACTCAATTATCGAATTGTCACATCCCTGCGTTTTCACAAATGCTTTGCAGGTTTTCTTAGTACATGTCCATCGCTTTACCGTATCTTTGGCCAACATTTTTTGAAAACCGAATGTGAAACCATCAATTGATATTAAAGGTTTGCCCTTTTGACTCGAACACATCGTTGATTCCATTATTTCGAATATTATAACTTAATCCACTTAAACACAATTTGAACTTAAAATTGACAAACTGATACAAGCTTTAAATCGACAAAACTGAGACAAGAACTAATAAACTTGAAGTATTTATACAAAAATTAAGTGATCACATAATTATAGAAAGAATATTTATTATAAACAACTAATTACCAGATTTAGTAGGTGCAAACTACCCTATTCATGGAATAGACAACTATAAACAACTAAGTGTACTTCGGCTTTGTTTTTAATTGTAAACAATTTTATTTTCTAAACAAAAATGTCGTACTCTGAAATATTTTGTTAACAGATTTTATGTACAGTGCATAAGAATTAGAAAAATAAAAATAGATATATATTTACCTATTCAAATTATAATTTGGCAACATTGTGTCATTATACAAAGATTAAGCACACAAAATATTACCATAAATGATTAAGGACCCGGAGGCATTTCGATTGTACCCGGGAGGCATTTCATCTATGAAAATAGGTACCTGAAAAAACGGGAGGCATTTCGATAACACCGCCAAAAATTCCTTTTTTATATCTACCTACAATAACGCTTTGTTTTTCTTTGAACTCCGAAATATGTTAACTTCAGCTAATAATGTCCTGCGAACACGAGATCTTAGATACCTATCCATAAATAAGCGCTCGCATTACTTCACGTTCTTTCCAACTTAACTACAAGCTTTTACTGTTTATAAGTTTGGTTAAACCATACTGATAAAAGCAAATGAGCTCGAAACATGAATATCTGTGAATATCAAGGATAATCTTGAACTCTCACTTTTGCACCTTTACCCAATAAGTTATGTTTTATTTGTTTTTCCTTATACACTTACTAGGTTGATGGGTATTTTACGTTTATTTTATTATTAATATTGTCTAATTAGTCCAGTAACTGAAGGGGCAAACCTATCAATATATTTAAATGGGGTTTTCACTTTCACTCTTTTTTAGCTACATCCTTTATGTCGACATCGATCAAGAAGATTCTCCCAGTTTAATATTGATTGAAATATAACGTGTTCGTTAAGCAGTTATTTAAAAAGAGGAAAGCCCAATAAATTGTCGATAATTCATATAAAATTCAGTGATATGTCAAAGATAAGTAATAGACCACGCAGATATATATGTTATAATCACGCATCTGCTTTTAACAGAAAGCTAATAGGTAATTGTTGCGACTCTACCCGCAATCATTAACCCAAAATTGGATTAACTTTTAGCATTATACCGAAGTTATGGTGTCGGAGAGAACATTAAATTTAGTATAATTGTTGTTATTTGAGTTTGCTTATGGGAAATAAGCCCTGAGAGGAACATTTTCACGAGAATTTCCGTCTGAGACTCTCGTGGGGGTACTTGTGAGTGAATTTGTGTATCGATAGTCGCTTAACTGTTAATTACAATCATTTTTGTATGACTCTTCTTGTATCAATCCATGTATTTGTTAACAAGCTTTTGATCTCAACCTGATGACACGATAACGGTTTATTCGAATTTTTTTTTTTCGAAATTTAGAAGGAAGTGACTGAAGAGCAGCTCAATACTTATGCAAAACATTCGCACGCTATTTAATTTCAATACGCACGCCTATGCTTATTATTTCATTGTTTGTGTATTAAAATGATAGTTGGAATATTATTTTAGTTTTTTTTTATCTAATTTCACATGATTTTGCGACCGAACAAATAAAAACCGACTCAGTTTATCGGATAACTTGTTTTTTTTTTGTACAAAAAACGTTTCAACGACTGAGTAATAAACAAAGCTCGGTGATATACGCCTGTATTTTGTTATTAGAGACAGAGTTTGAATTTATTATTCATTTTATTAATTTTACAATCGACAGATTCGTATATCGAGTGTTTTTTCAATCTTGTGAGTTTTGTGACGTGTTCATTGAGAACTGTTGATTTTACGGAGTTTAGTGGAAATTATTGGAAAATTTCTGAACAAAGAATGCCTTCCATTGTAAGTTCACAAAATTTTTAACTCCTCATTGTCATTGACGAGCGGTCGTTTGAAATTTTTCTCATTTTTTTGAAAACCAAGGAGAACTATAAAGGTTCTTTTACTGTATGTTCTCCTATACACTTAGATTGGTCAAAAAGTGATGTATTTTTTGGGGTGAAGGAACTTTGTCACTTGAAGTTATAATGAAGCAGCAAATTTTACCTGCACATGAGAAATCAAATGATTTGTCAATTATTCAGCAATATCACTGTCACTTCCAGTAAATGTTTTATTAGGTGAAATATCGTTTACGAAATTGAAACTTATTAAGAATTATTGTCCAATGAGCCAGATGATTATTGTTCAATCTGGCAATAGTTTTTATTGAAAAAGCTTTCTCTGGAAATTTACAACCCAATAAGAAATTTGCCTGACTTAAAGCCGGAAGAGCGTCTTCAGATCTTCCAATAAGTTTTTCCAAATTCCTTTTGGAATAACTAAAATACTATAACTTTTTCCCAATAATCCTGAAATATTGTAACTCCATATATTGAAAATAATGTCGTTAAAAGATACTCCCTATTTATATGATCATGAAACCAGTCAACGAAATTATAGGAAACCAGACATATTGTTTCCTATGATACAACTATCCTTTTTATCCTCCCTTTTTTCCTAACATTTCCAATCTATTTAAGTATTTAAAGTATCCTGTAAATCTGTGTTGCCTCGTCTCCAATGGATCAGACCCTTTTAATTTAATTTGAAGGATCTTGAAGGATCAAATTATCAGGACGGAATTTCAAGTGAAAATATATCCAATATATTGTATACTGAGATCATAGCTTTGACATTTAATAAGCTTGGTTATACCGTACTTATGAAATAATGTAAGTGAGTTAGATAGATACATGACATGTCTTCGAGATAATATGTGTGAAGTGAAGTTGAAGAAAGAGCAACAATCGAAATGAAACTGTTCATAACTGTTTTTAATTTGTGCACTTGAAGGTTTTATAAAATTTACTATCGAAATTTCATGGAAATAATCAATTTTACAATAGACAGAGTGTTCTACAATTGGAAATATCAATTTTTTTCCAGAATACTGAAGTTTGGTAGAAAAATCATCCCATTTTAATTTCAACTTTTAAATTTGGAAAGATTACAAGAATTCTCCATATTTCATCTGGTTTTTCAGTATTTGTTGTTTTACTTCCCAACCATTACTAAATTGGAACAAACTTGATATTGGCACGTGAGGAATGGCTAGGAAAAAGGAAAAAAAACGGGGCTAATTCCATCCCCAAAGAAAATAGTTAACTATGTGAAAAGCCTGAACCTTCTGAAAAAAAACTAAACCCTCATCCATTTCTTGATTGAATTTCATTTGGTGTTGCATATACCCTTTCGGAAATTCCATGTTATATTATACAGAGTGTCCCAGGACTGCGTACCAAAAAATTGTCCGTATCTCTTAAGCCGTTGATTTTATCGAAATGTTACGGGAGGTTTTTTTTTCTTTGACACATGTATATGGTCCTGGGACTTCCTATATAGATTTTTGTGATCGTCCTTAAATAAATCCAATTTTTGGACAATAAACTGCAAAATTCATAAAAACAATAAATAAAATATTTTCATGATTCTTGTGTATATTCGTCATTATAATTATATTCAATAACTTGCTTTAAATAGAATAATCGATAGAGTCAGTATGGTTCTAAACTGAATTGAATATTTCCAGAGAATAGAGAGGACTGGTCCCGAAGGATAACATCCCATGACCGGAATCGACGAACGTATAACTTGAACATTTGTAACAATAACCACGATCTATACTTCTCATTCACAAAATGCACACCTACAATCATCGGAATGGTGTTAAGCACACACCAATTCACTTTACACCTCTTGTCATTCCGGAATTAGTTCAATTAGGATCAACGAAATTCGATTTCGGGTATTTTGGACATGTCCTCTTGATTGTTAGATGTTTAGTATCCGCCACAATGAATAATTTACAATTAGATGAAATTTGGCTATTGAAATTTCAATATTCGTATGTCTAGTACTCCCTCTAGAGACTCGTCTTGAAACTACTAAATTTCACCCCTTTGCCAATAAAATAAATAAAATAATAAATCAAAATTATTGCTTACACATGTGTTTCATGAAGCTGGAACTGGCAGAACAATCGAGATGGACAGGGATAAAGGAACTCCTGGGGCTCCGCTACAGGAAATTTCTTCAAACTAACGATGAAAAGCAATCAAAACACTTGGCATTGCTAATGTTTATAAAATCTAGGAGAATCAAAGACAAAAAATGAGAAATGATATTTTTGGTATCTCACAGAGTTGATTTTTTACTTCTAGGCATATTCTAGAATGGTTGGAGGAAAATCTAGAGGATATGATTGTTCCATTCAGGGCTTTGGGGGGAAAATATTGATTTTGCAAAAAAATATTTCCTGCTTTTTCTCCAGATAATTTCTATTATTTTCCTAGAAACATTAAGATGATTCCTTCGGTGTATTCAGAACTTTTTGGAGCTTTTGAGTTTAGATTTCTGCGCTCGCACTTAAATTACTATAGTTATTTTCCTTGAAGTATTCTATAATGTGTCTAGCAAAATATAGACTAATTGCAAACTGCATTTTTCTTTCCAGGTACACAATATACTATTTTGATGACACCTGTTGCTATAAATAGTGATTAAAATTTTGAAACCCATTTTCTCCAATTTACCTACATGTTTTCGTCGCGTTTGCGAATACAATTTTGCTACAAATAATTCAGGGTACACTTTTATAAAATATGATTCGCTGGTGCTCAGATTCCTGTTCGACTCGCTAAAAAAAACGCGGTTTTTACAGTTTGAACACAACCAACAACTATTACTCCAAATGAACATCTATTCAAATCATTCGAATACATTGGCTTACCGCTGACAGCTAGGCAAATTGATTGTTGATGAAAACAAACGCGTATCCTACCTGTGAATATATCCAATGTGACATTTCCAAATAAATAGGATGTATAAATAACAGAAAGAAAGCCAAATTCAAAGTAAGCTTCCGGAGATTTACTGTCAAGGGGAGATATTGATAGGTGCAACTAACAAAATATAGGACCTTCATATTGTATTGGGTCTTGATTTGATTCGGAACGTTCCAATGTCATCAATGATATGTGATTGACAACTTTGTAGCTGGTGATAAAATAAATCAATGTTGATAGTTTGGAAAAGTTTTGTCATAACATTAATATCATTGATTTTATATCGGTTTCATCCAATAATATAGTGGGAAGATTGTAAACCAGGTAGATTAGAACTGTTTGAAATATCCAAAATTTATATGACAGGAAAATTATAATGTTTAACAGTTTCGGTTTCCCGCAGAAATTCGTTTTACGTTGTAAATCAGTATCATTGTGTAAATGGGAATTGAATGAAAATGTTTACACACAATTACCCTTGGTATATCATAACAATATGATTATATTATGATTAGTTACAAAGGTATTTGAATATGATCAAATTATGATGGAGACTATGGTTTCTCACTAGAACGAGTGCATCAAAAAGTGTTTAAAAGTTTAAATATCAATGATACCATGTAGATTCCTGTAGATCTTTTTGTGAAGCACCTGCAAGCACAAAAAGATCCGCACACTCCACCGATTCACGCATGACTACACTTTCTTTGTTTCAAGCTCCTCACTGCTTGAAATCATATTCGTTACTCACCCTTTATTCAATAACCTAAAAAATTCGCTGAGCACCGTCCGTCTCTTACGTATGTGTGCTTACCTTGACTCACTATGCGGTCTGCACTCCACTGCGACTTGTCAGGATCTGTCATTGTTCAGTTCATATTTGATCGACCAGATTCAGCTACTTAACGCAGCTAATATAGTTTGGCAAGTTTATCTGAACCTACGGGGCATCGGTAAGAGGAAACATGGCGGTATCTGTCATAAACGTAAAAATTGCGTGCGGTACCTATTTTACCAAGTAAAACTGAAAAAACAAAGGTCACTGACAATACCAACGCCACTGGATAAATCAATATCAGTCAATTGAGAAAGTGAGAGGGAAGAACACACGCACGCGCTTGCCAATAAGAATTCAGCTGGTCAGGCCTTTCGATAAAAATCACCAATTATGTAATTCGGAGGGTGTGGTACTTATGATTTTCGTAGAACGCTGCCAGAGCTTGAAGAAGCCCATAAAAATTTTGGAAAAGTGTTCATTTTTTAATATTCATAAATTGAAAAAATAATGTTAATAGAAAAAATCCAAGGAAACAAGAACATTAAAGAATTAACGTTTAATCATATTCTTGATAATAAAAAGTCTCTTTTCTAATTATTATCATTACATATTAGCACTTCAGCTTTTCCATAGTTAAACGTGGCAATATCGAATGTTTTCGACTGCATTACTCTCACGGTTTCAGATAAACTTGCCAAAGTATACTCTGTTTCCACTCGTTGTGTTTCTCAATTAGTTTTTGAGTCTTTCCAGGCTTGAAACGGTCCTTCCTGGGGTAATTGTGGAAACAGGAATGGTAGCCAATATTTGCAAGAATATGTAAATATTTGGGTGTAGTTTCTGGTCACACTTATCTAAGCATATCAAAGCTAATTTCAAAGTAGGGGAGGTGAGATTCATAGTTGCTTTCCAAACTTTAAGCTCTGCTCATACTGTGGAATTCCAATATTTAGATCCCGTAGATTTCAAAGATGTCTATAAAAATGTTGTAGTCTAAAACAAGATTTTTTTTCCGATAATTTTCTCCCTCCAACTTTGTGAAGTTTTGAAATACCGAGTTAAATTTTTGTATTCAATCAACGTGTAATTTTGAATCGCGGTATCTCCAGATTGAGAATGTACCTTTTTTCCCATTTATAGTCTGATGATAATACTTGTTCACCAAAACTAGTAGTGCCGTGCTCCCCTTTTTTTTAAGTGGGTTGTTTGAAGGAAGAATAAAAGTTTATTTGTGATTAAATTACGTTTAGACTATGGGTCAGTATAGTAGACGGGCGGAGGCAAAGGATAAAAGCAATAGAGGAAGCAGGATCATCGTGCGAATTCCCGAAAACGGAAACGGTCCCGGGGCCGGGATCCCGGCATCAGCAGGCTCGGTGATCGTTCATCGAACGCCGGCTATAGAAACCGATTTCCAAACCATTGTGCATGTTCTTTATTGGTGTGGTCTTCTTCCACTCGACTTTATATCGTTGGATTCGAATTATTGCCGCCGTTTACTATATATCTCCAGGGATAAGTCCGAAAAGGAATGGAAAAACAAGTCACAGCAGCAGCGATAGAGAATGCGCGCTATCTGGTTTATTAGGCTTATTTAGGGACTGTTCTCGCAGTGATTTTATGTTTATATTTCACATTAGTTGCTTCGGGTTATAGCCTAGACAGCTTGTCTAGATGGCCTCGTCGAACTACCCATGTATATGCAAATTTTTCGGTTATCGGCAATATTATATTGTTCGAGAAAAAAATAATATTAAATTACTTCTTCCGCTAACATACATTCTTTGGTGGGCGTGGATCGCACCTGTGTGCTACAATAAAGATAACGTTGACGGTTTTACTTTTATTTAGGAGTGGTAATACAGCAAAACAACTGTAAAAATGTTTTATTTTTGCTAATATCCATGAATAAATATATCGCATGGAATTTATCGTGCTACACGAAGTTACAAAATCAATGTATTTTTTCACTTAATGCGAAACAAGGTGTTTAAAATTTTAAAGCAATGATAATGGCACGAATTATCAGTTCAAATATCTACGAGGACGCTCTGCCACTGCCTGTTTAAACAAGTAATATCTTGATCAGTTGCAGTTTATTAAACATTACTGTACTGTACTGATTCTTTTTTGTTCTTTTGTTCCGAGCTCATCTCATAAAGTTTCCGATAACTCTGAAACCCAATAGATCACTGTACTTTCACATGTGCTTTCTTGTAGCATCTAGACCATGCTCTTCGTCCTCAGCTATCAATTCAGCATCACTCAACCGTTGGGCAAAGTCTTCACAAGTCTTGCTTGTGCTCAGTTCGTTTCCTTACCGCATAATCTGCAAGATCTCGTTGTATACTTGTAATGTGGTGCAGCTGTTACTTCACTGGTGACCAGCCATGAAACCTTTTGAATAATTCTCAGTTGATTCCTGCTCAGTGTGACTAGCTACACCATAAGGTGCAGGTATGGCTCTTCAATGGAGCGTTCCCATGCCCTTGTGTTGGGAGGTTTACCCCGGTGGTAACAGTTACTGAGAGAATTTGCCAAGCTTGTGATTATAGAAATGGCCTTGAATGTAATGAGATCCTTTTTTTCTTACTGATTTCCTTTTGAATTGTTGTCTCCGAATAAAATTCTGCACAGAAGTATAAACCGTCTATTTTATCTTGGCACTTCCAAATTAGCTGCGCGAAGACAAAACCAGCGGCCACACCCATAGAAGTTCAGAATGCTTCATTAGTGCATCTAATTAGCATTGTTATTCCACAAATTCTAGTTAAATTAAGTTGGTTTGGGGGTGGTTTGTAGTGTAGTTTTAAGTATTGGAATCGAGTTTCAAAAAGCTGAGAATGGATCATCAAGATCCATGTACCAGTCGTCATGATACAAAAATTTATTGAGGAAAGCGTTAATATTGAAGATATTACTATTTCCACAGTTTTGCTTCTTGAATGATTTTATATATATTTTTCACACTGAGTATAATAATCCAAATGAGACACAAAAACGTGGTAACTAACCTATTGCTAATACCTATTTGAATGTATTGCGAGATCAAGTAAGAAATTTCACTTTCCAAAATATATCAATTACTTAAACAAGGTTACACCGCAAACTGGCAATTTTCGTACAAGAACCTTAATGAACGAGAGAGACAGACTGAGTGAACTTAGTTTTAGTTCCATAACAAGTAATACTGGTTCGTATAGAGCAGTTGTGCATGCAACGCTTGTTAAAACTGTTCAAACAGGGGAATTAAAGAGAAACCAAAATGAAATAATGTTATTTCGGCGGATGAGAAATACGGGATACAATGCAGATGTTCCCTGGAAGCAAATTGTATGTTTGTAACCAGTAAAATCAATCTACGACATGTAATTTGTAAATGGGTTATAACGAGATATCATAGAGGTACCCATTAACAAAACATTACTCTCAACTTTCAATGAGATCATAATTGAAGTTTGACAGAACTTATTAATTGTTAGTAAATTGTGATTCAATATACAGGGCGCGATAGATAAATTGTCGATTTGAAATATCTCGGTAACTGAAGCTTTCAGAGAAGTGAAAGTTAGTATGATGGGATTGTTGTTCAATAAAAATGATATTGCGTTACCTTCCAGTATTACCCACTGAACTAAGGATTCCAGTTTTATACCGTTACTGTCATGTTGTATAAGGTGTGGTTGGGTTCTTTTCATTCTTTCCTTTTTATTGGGCAATACCACAGAGGATAATGCGCCCTGCTTATACAAACGAAATATTCTGGTCTTGCTTTAGACGAACGAATATGATCACTTGAACCATAGTTTTAGTAGTTGACTAAGCAACTTTCCAGACTAAAATTGTGCTTGGGTATACACTTTGCATTGTTCAAATCACGACTTATCTAAGTTAAAACTTGCTTAGCAGCGCTAGACGATTTTTAGTAGGGGCAAACTCATGGTTTTCTTATGTCACCGCCTAGCGTGTAATGAAAATTTCCAAAGCTGTAGAATTATTTGTGAAAACTCCCCTTGTCTATGACTGTACTGTGAAATTCTCAAAAATGATCAAGTAATTCATTAGCGGGTGTATAATAAAATCTTTCTACTCCTATACTATAAGTTGTTAACTAAATGCCAATGCTCAGTTCCATAATGATACTCATTATAACCCAAGTAGGCACACCCAATATTTTCTGTAGAATGTAAAATGACAGTGTTTTATGATAGTTCAAATCTTTTGCGTCAGTTTTTAAAAGAAATTTGAAGCACTAGACCAGTGAATACATTATTTAAACTTATCAATTTTCGTTTTACAATAATTTACCACTAATTTTGTATAACTAACATACATATTATACGCTTTATGCTATTAGCTTATCAATGTGGTCCCGTGGCACAGTAAGGAAAGGCGCCGCACACGGTTGTTTTCGATCTGTTGATACCGGGTTCGAGTCCCGGGGAGAACATTTTTTTATACTTTTTTCAAATCAAATTTCTTCGTAGAAAGAATAGTGTATGCAACTCTCATGTAATGGTTATTAATACACTCACATTAACCATACGAAGCTCGCCTTTGGCTCATTTCGTATCTCGGTTATTGCTTGTGCATTAATAACCATCATTACATGATCGTTGCATAATATTTTACTATTATATCATGGACATACGATGAAAGTCTTGAAGGGTGTTGATTTGGAACAATTACCATTTACCAAAGGCGTATGATGGAATTTTGGGAAAGAATTAATTTATTTTTAATTCCACCTCCCTATGTCACCCCAGTATTCAATGTATTTAATTTATATAAGCTTCTTACATTGAAAATAATAAGTAACTAATCAAATATTGCAGAGTCAAATCCATTATCGATAATGATGATAAAATAATATTTATAGAAACTCCCATTTTTGTAATCGATTTTAAAATCTTGTTACTGCACCGTAGATTTTCCTGTTTTTCCAATTAAAAATATAGAGATGCTGCCTGTTGCTATGGAAATATACTTTTTAACAAACATTTTTCAAATTAAACTGCAATGAATGTTTGTATTAAACACATCACGGGCTTAGCAAAAGCTAGCTATAAAAACATTGCCCTTGGCCATTTTAATAGCGGAGATTGGCTATGACCGTATTTAGAAACCTGAGCACGTTTTAGAATCTCATCTGTAAATGCTGTATCCTGGGAGAGAAACAGGGGCGTGCCGCTAACGCAGAGATAATGTTTCCTGAAACAACCTTATCACTTATTATATTTTTCCCTATTCACAAACTGCTGTAATTTAATGAATTTTCCCTATAATTTAATTCAAATTATAGGAGACTAGGGACTTAATTCACTTATTTCCGTTGTTACTAATTTTGCTAAAATTTTGAACTTGTGAAAATACGCTGCCTGACCAAGTGGGAGAAAAGAGATGTTTTGGCATCTATACCTTCTGTCGATGTTCATTCACAAGCAATTGTCGATAACGTAGATTTCCGTCAGAGATACCCAACGATGCGTGGACATTGCAACTGGGTCTAGCACCTGTTTCTATATCAGTTTATGATCTGTCCGTGAACCTCGCCAACGTTTTTTGCTACTTGGATTGTTCCAACCGGCATTTATGAACCGTTCTGGAATCGTTTCAAGTACTGTATAGTGCGTAAACTCGAGCTTAGGATGGATACATCAACTTTATCCCCTATTCCAGCAGGTACAGTTTGTATGTCATCCCAAGCAGTCTCAAGAACGATACTATAAACAGTAGCAGAAACAATTGGAGATACTGGGTGGATTGGGAGAGCCCGACCAATATAGTGTCCTGTCCACTCACCAGACATGGATTCATAAGTGCATTAATAATTCCTATAACACGTGTTACGTACAAAATTTTATCTACAACTGTTTATTAGTATTATTAACAGTACCTATAATATAAAATTTGAAAAAAATTTCAATCCAACGTATTTTTAATAATATTGACTGCAAACATAAGGTACTGTGTATCATATTTTATGACCATAGCAACAAAGACAAACAAGGCTGTGAAA
>CAJUYH010005815.1:0-21980 GCA_910591685.1 Galerucella tenella
GCGAATATATTTTGAAAATTTTCAAATAGTATATTTTCGTGTTAGTTCTTTAACGAGCTTTTGGATATTTACTTGTGGACGAACAGAAAAAGGGGAAGCTGCAGCTGCACTAGTCTTGTCCACGAAACGTCTTGTCTCGCAAAAAAAGTCACGTCTCGCAAAAGTCTCGCGAAATTTTCATGCATTTTGTCTAAATAAAATCAGTTTTTACTACGATGAACAAGAACATAATAATCTAACTCTTTACCCCTCGTAGTATCATCAAAAGTTTCTAATTTATGCCGGGGATACATAATTAAGCCCACGTTATACAGGGTGTTTTCAAAGTACACTTACAACGTTTGCATGTAAAATTGGACAAAAGAGTGATGTTGCAGACTTGATAATAACATTGAATATCTTTAAAGCTACAAATTATTGGATACATAAAGGTTATACGATTTTCACGGGAAAACCATTAAGAAATACAAAATGAAATGAAAATAGCTTCAAATGCCAGTGGCGAAAAAATGGTAGAGGAAATGTGACATATGTACACCATTGGATCAATAATTGAAACATGTTTTTCCTTCAAAATATGCATTTTTACATTCAAAAACAACCTGCAAAATATCAAATCAATTTATTATATTCATCATCCATTTTGATGTTATCAAATGGAAACATTTAATTTTCCATAGGTAACTTTAACACCTCGTATTTCGAAAAGTCAGGAGGCTGAACCCCTCAATCCTCATATTATTTTGTCCAATTTCACGAGAGGTATCTACAATCTACATGCAAACGTTGTAAGTGTCATTTTAAAACACCCTGTATATCCAATCATTTTTTTGGTAGTGGGCTGGGGTCTCGTGTGTACGTCAGACCCTTAGTACCTAATCCACCATGGTACCAGCATACCCCCCTTCGGGGAGTTATTCATCTTATTCTTTATAATAATATGTCTATTACAGTTTTATATATCTCTATTATAATTGAAATGCTCTAAGAAATTATTTCTGTAAGTTATTTGTTAAAAAATGTTAACGAGAAGATTTACAAAAACTGCAACACCTGAAAATTGAACCTTAGACCAAAATAACAACATTCACATCATAAAATTCTCACAAATTAAAGTTCATTAAAATCCTGTGAGTTGTTTCATATTTAAAATCCACTCTGTATATTAAAATCCTAAATTAATATGAAACGTAGCCGACTCTGTATAAAATTAAAATTATTCCTACAAATAACAAGTTAAAACCGATCTACTTGAATACATGACTAATAAAATTCAAAACACTGAGCCGGTGTTTTTTGTTGACTACAAAAAAAACTGCCTTACGAATTTATAAGAAAGAAGGAATAATATTTAATATTAATATGTGAGTGTTTCGAGTAGTGAATGTCACATATTTTTATGTTATTCAGGTAATTTTTAATTAATTCATTTGAAAATGTACATTTTTAATGTTTGATACTTATTACTCTTATTAGGTATGTTGTATGAATTCTATTTTTATGAAAACTTGTAATTTGTTAAATATTATCAACTGAAAATTCGTTTTATGTAGAGATACAAGTGTATAAATTCTAAAAGGGTTTATTGAATATTGAAAATGAATGGTAAACTGAAAAAAAATGTTCAAATAATTGTAAAAATATCTCGCTTAGTGGAGCCCTTCCCATATACTGGGTGATCATTTGAACTCCGACACATTTGATGATCCCATAACTTTGAATCCGATTGAGATATCAAGTTTCGGTTTTGACTGAACGTCTTCAGGAATTAAAAATATTGCTTACGCTGTTGCCAATTGAAATTTTTCCCTAGACTCCAGGAAAAAACTTTTTTTTTAGGGATCATTATTACATATTCAACTGTTTTTGTATTGAAGAATTTATTATTACATATAATTTTGTACTTATTTCATGTATTTTTCTTAATGTCATTGTTATAGAGTTCCTTTTTAAGAAGTCTTCAATTAATTCCTTAAATGTTCAGACTTTTCGAGATATTTTAAATATTTTTCTCTACAGTTTATAATCAAACAATATTGAATTAATATCGTTTTCTTTTCATTTTTTTGCAGATTTTACCGGTCTCGTTTCAGCTCAAGAAAAGCGATATGCCTAAAGGTAGGAGATTGTTGTGACAAATAACAAAAATAGAAATAATAGTGAAAATAGTAATAGTTTAAATTTTTGAAAATTTGTAAAAATTGAACTTTCATAGCAAATAATAATTATTTATTCTGTTTTTTTACTGTTTTTGATTATTTTTTTCTATCTATAATTTTTTTATATAAATATTTTTTAAATTTTGTAAATTTATTTCTTATTTTTGTTATTTAAAAAGTGTGCCTGAAATGTTTTTGCTATTTACAATTTTTTCGTATAATTTTAAGAATATTGGAAACACCCCAGCAAGAGGATATTTTTATGTGGATTTTGTTTGCGTTTCTTCTTTTTCAGGTGAAGTTTTTCAGCAGTGCAGCTTTCTGTGAGCAGATCGATCAATCATTTAGGTTATAATCAAAATTTGATATTATTTAATTCTATTAGGAACTTATCAAAACAATAATAATGAAAAAAATACTCAACCTTCATCCTCAACTTAAGACATTTATTTAGTTTAGCATATTTTTAAATAAAAACATAAAAATGATTCTTCCCAAATTTGACTAAATCAGGAATATTTTAAGAAACTTTTTTTCCAAATTTAGAAATACATTCAATTAAGCATATTTATTAAAATTTCGTTAGGAAATTGATATTTTTCAAATATTAAGACACTTCCAGAACGCACTATAGGTACAACAAGATCTTCCAGACAAATCAGAAGAAGTGACAACAATTTATTTTTTCGGGTGTTTCCAACTTTTCATATATTTATCATAAATTTCATTTTTTATCAGCTGGTTACACAAATTTCCAAATCGTTGAATGCCTGTATTTACAGTAGAATATGTGATCACAGAAATTTCCTTGTGGGCAATAAAGTTTTTCAAAATCTTTTTTTTTAACTTACACTTCAAAATTATTTTCATATTTTCACGCTCATCTTCCCTATACTAATCGAATTGTATAATTTATTCAAGTTAGTAAATTACAACATGAGAAGTGTATTTGTACAGTACTCTAAAATGTAATCTATTTTGAATGACATACAACCGATTTTTATAGATAGTTGAGTTACTCTATAAACACAGGTACTGGCTCGAGGTTGCTCTAACGTAGTGGACTTAGAGTCAGTATTTTTGGGAAACTATGTGATGTATGCCTTTGACTAAGAGATAAATGTGTTGGCAATCGCCGGTCGGTAAATGGAAATGGTCAATTTCGGTTTTTAGTGATGGTTTGATGGTAAAAATGGTGCAGTCCATGTGGTATTGGGATGGAGATTGCCCCGTGGATGCTTCCAAATGTAAGTGTTTTAAATATTTTCTTGTTTCTTGAGTCTCCACGGTTTACTTCTACTATTTTATGGTTTAAAGCTACTCTTGGCTTTAGTCATCACTTTCTAATTATTCCGATGAGGTCAATTATCTACAAAAATATTTGAAAAATAAAATGAAACAAGATGAATATGGATTATTTGTCAAAAAATATTTTAAAAATATACATTCATATAAAATGTCCGTATGGATCAAAATATGATGACCTATGCGATGTTTCGTTTATTCTACTCAGTTCCTGATACCATTAATTCCTTCAGCACTTTTGTTTGGAGGATACAAGTAGGCATCATTAACTGATGATACCGCAAAAGGATTCCGGTAAATCTCTTTGCATCAGGTACACCCAGTACAGGGTTATTGGTTATAATTTGACCACCTCTTTATTCCTCTCTTATGCATGCACATACAAAGAAAAGTTTCAAATAAAAGTTGTGGGAGTATAAATGAATTTTAATAGAATATGCTTGGTGCACCAGTAGCGTATTAGGGGGTAAAATATAATTTTTTTTCAAAATAGAATGCCCTGTATATTATGACATATTCGGAGAGGGTTTTTTCTTCTCATAACAAAAATATATACTTTTATAGGTCTAGCTTCTATACTTTCCAAAATAATGGACATTGAACTCCTAAAGTATTTAAGTTAGTATTAAGCTAAAAAAATAGTTGACTATGCATGGCTTACTGCACTTGATGTTCCGATACCAGTAACAGTATTGCAATAATTAGAGAGAAAATTGGAGCTGGAATTGAGCTTCCTAATCATCGAAATAATAATAAAATTTAAAACTATAGAACATTTAAGGAGAAGGTATGAACTTTGTATTTAAACTAACGGCGGTCATTTTGAGCACTTACTTTAGTTTGCTTGATATTTATGAAAATACCAAATCGATTTCTATTTCGTAATAAACACTGTATTGTTTTTTGTGTTATTTGTTAATGAACATTCAGTCGCCCATTTTTTGAACAGTTACTGTCTATCACTTTAGAAGTTACTTAGTTTTGACAGATATCACCAAGTGCAGTAAGCCATCCATAGCCAACTACTTTTTTTTAGCTAAATACTGACTTGAATACTCTGGGAGTATTATTTTGGAAAGTATAAGAGCTAGACCTATGAAAGTATATATTAAAAAAGGCCCTATCCAAATATGTCATAATATACATTGCGTTCTATTTAAAAAAATGTATTTTTATATTATACCCCCTAATGCAAAAACGCTACTTGTGTACAAAGTATATTTTATTAAAATTCACAATTTTTTTTGTATCTGTATGCATAAGAGGAATAAAGGGGTGGTCAAATTATAACCAATAACTCTGTACACCCATAAGTTTGGCGCATTAGTTGAAAATACTTACTACTACTACTACAGAAATTTCAGAAACATTGAAAAGTATTTCTTCATAAGACGTAACCAAATGGGGTGATTGAAATTAGTTGAAATGAAATAACAACATAATGGTAAAATTATTACATTTAAATGTTCCATACTGTATATACAGGGTGGTCCGTAAGTAATGGACCAAAGTAAAATGGAAGATTCTTGGTTTAAAAATATAACAATCTGACGCAACTTCCTTTAATAAAATGATAAAAAAGATACAGGGTGGCAAAGTTGGTATGTCAAAAATGTTTTTTCACAGTAAATTGAAAGATTCTTGATATACAAACGTTAAAATTTGATGATAGTGGTTTTAGGGCCTGGGAAATCATAATATGGTATCCATTTCGATGTATTTTCTAGAGGACGCTACAAAAGCTGTGTGATTGGTATAACTTTTGCGATTAACTTATTTATTCTTAACGGTATCCCTCTAAGTATTGGAAAATATTAAAACTGCATCATTTTTGCGACAAAAAGTTATACTTATCATTAGTGTCAAAAGTTACTGGTTTTCGAGATATTCGCATTTTCAAAACCCCCCTTCATAATTTTCATTTCATTTATTAGCACAAAAGTAATAATGTTAGTAGGCGCGCTGATGTCAGAAAATTTATTATCAGCTATTATATAATAATATAGCAAGAACATTAATAATTTGCAATAATTTTGCCATAACTTTTCTCATGGATGTTGCTTTGAGGTAACAACCCTCCGCCTTCGGATTCAGGTTGTTACCAAGCAATACGCTTTCGAAATCTATCACGATAATAGCAAATTATCAATGTTTTTGCTATATTAAAGCTGATAATGAATTTGCTGACATCAGCGCCTACTAAAATTATTATTTTTGTGCTAATAAATGAAATGAAAATTATGAAGAGGGGTTGAAAATGCGAATATCTCGAAAACCAGTAACTTTTGAGACTAATATTAGGTATAATTTTTTGTCGCAAAAATGATGCAGTTTTAATATTTTTCAATAAATAGAGGAATAACGTTAACCATAAATAAGTTAATCGCACATTTATACCAATTACATAGCTTTTATGGCGCGCTCTCGAAAATACGTCAAAATGGATAACATTTTATGATTTCCCAGGCCCTTTTTACTGAGAAAACACATTTTTTACCTTTCAACTTTGCCACCCTGTATCTTTCTTATCATCCATATTTTATTGAAAGAAGTTGCGTCAGATTGTAATGTTTTTAGGCGAAGAATCTTTCATTTCACTTTGTACCATTACTTACAGACCACCCTGTATATTCTCAACCATTAAGTACAGAAATACTTCCTTCTTACAACTTATTTTCTGTCGATCTTCAATGTATAGTCTCAAGCTCCTCAAGATCCTTTGTATAATTACTCTTTATTGTATCATTTATTTTCTTGTCTTCTTTTCCTAAACTCTAGTAGAAATCTCCAAAGTCACTATTCACATTGCACTCTCGCATAACTCAAATCTTAATTTTCTAATTATCCATTTTTGAACGATGTAACTTCCAACAGTACCTACCATCCAAAATTGAGACCAAAACGACCACCGGAAATTAAAGCTCCGAGCGAAGTTTCTGATTTCCGACAGTCAAATGGTTATTAAATGGGGTTGATGCGTTTAATGCACGGATTATATTAACTGTCATCGAGCTAAATCGCTAAATCTGGAAAAGTTACTTCACTACACTTCAATCATATTTAAAGTGCGACACAGCTAGCAAAAATTGTGCGTTTGCCCATTAGTTATACAAAGTGAATCTTAAGAGAAAGATAATCTTTATTGTAATGAAAAATAATAAAAATTGAATAGATAAGTCTCTTATTTGATGTAAATCTATAGGTACTGAAGGATGAAATAAAACAATTCAATTTCTTAAAATCTACATTATATTAAACTTAAGTTGTGACGCATTTCGCAAACAGGTTTGAGAAAGCTACTGTGTTAGCGAAACGCGTCACAACTTCAAGTTTAATATAATGTAGATAACAAATAAAATTGTTTTATTTCATCGAAAATATTGAAATTTTATAAACAGCAACATAATTTATAAATAGATAAAATATAAAGATAGAAATTTGCAACAAAATATAAATAGAAAACCAAAATACTGACTATACTAAAATAGTATATTACGCAATGATCATGTATTAATAACCATTGCATGAGAGTTTCATACACTATTTTTTCTACGAAGAAATTTGATTTAAAAAATCTTTAAAAAATGTATTATCTAGAACTCGAACCCGGCATGTACAAATCGAAAACAACCTTATGCGGCGTTTTTCCTCACTGTGCTGTTATACAAAAGTAGTAATAAATTATTGTAAACAAAAATTGATAAATTTAAATATGTATTTACCTTGGTCATTAAGTATTTTTGGTCTGGTGCTCGACATTTCTTTTAACAACTGACGCAAAATATTTAAACTGTCATAAAACATTGTCAAACTGTCAAACATTCTACAGAAAATATTGGGTCTGCCTACTTGGGTATTTGAAAATCTAGATTTCTATTGGTAAATATTTCAGTTTTGTAATGAAAACCAGTGTTATAATGAGTATCATTATGAAACTGAAAATTGGCATTTAATTAACAACTTATAGTATAAGAGTAGAAAAAAAGCTAGAAAAAAGTACCATCCTAAGACTCTTATGTCATATTTTTTTATGTGATTATTTTGCAACATTCTTATTGGTCTCTTTTCTAACTTACCTAAGTTAGTTGAATCTTGTTCAAAACTGGAGCAGATTGTTTGGAGTTTTAGGTATACAATTTATTTAAGTAATAACTTGCGTATGTCTAAATAGCTAAGTTCAATGATAATATAAGATACAAAAAATTGATTATATAGAGTTCATTATATTCTTAGTTACCTGGTTTTTATTTTATCCTGGTTTTTCAATACTGCCCCTAGGAGTTTCAAATGTGCACCGCGGATGGGGTGAATTTTTAAGAAATGGAAATTGCCTCAGTTCCATGGTTCAAACTAATTGAATATCATTTTTATTACTTAGTATAAACCTCAAATCTATTTATAAAATATAATACATCTTGATTTATACACAGTGTCCCGTAAATATAAGTACTGTAAACTAGAGGCATGATAGATCGTTAAGAAATATTCAAAATAGCCAAATGCAACTTTTCTCTAACCTTCTTAGATTGTGATTTACAGGTTGTATAAAGGTGTAGAAGAAATTCACATTCTATTTCATATCTTCTTGGTGGATGAAAGTACACATTTAAATTTTTTTGTAGGTTATTATCTCTTCAAAACACATCGACAGTACCTATTAGTTATGTTTAATTCTAACAAGCCAAACTTTTATTGTACCATATTTTTGAAACACCCTGGTTTGAGAGCTAAAAACTTTCGTCTGCAATTCTTTATTAAATTTTCTACATAAAAGGTACTCTTTGTTAAACTCGATATATCACTCCATTTTCAATATTTTCAACTTTTTATTGCATGCAGTAAGACACTTTTTTATGTTAGAGAAAAGTTGCATTTGGGTATTTTAAATATTTCTTAACGATCCATCATGCCTCTAATTTACGGTACGTATTTATGAGAAATATAATTTAATAACTAAAAACTTCTCAAAGGTGCCTCCCTCTGCCCTAAGTGATTGTTGTTAGGAACAAAAAAAATAGATATAATTGTCAAAATTATAACTTTGAATTGCAGAAACAGAAAAGAATATTCTCTGAATCATGATATGGGAAATTATCACCTTGATTGATTGCTGGGGATGAATTGACACCGAAATAATTACAAAATAATATCTCCAATCCGTAAAAATAAAAATTGGAGTGAAAAAGAGACATTTGGAAAGTTATTACCCCAAATAATTGGACTAAAACTGGGGAAGCATGTTTCTTCAACTCACTTAAGTTAAGAAAGGAAGATGAGTACCTATGTATATAGGGTGTCAAGAATTTCTCCTACCAAACGGAAACTACATATACTAGAGGTGATCTTAAGTCGATTTAGCTCAAATTACCTTAATCCGAAAATGATATCTAAGGGAGCTACACCCCTTTGAAGAAGTAGTCCTCATATGAGTTTTCTTCTATTTATTCAAAAATACCGTTACTTAAAATATTCAAACTTGGTATAATCAATAAACAGTTACAAACCAGTCGTTCGCTGTAAATACATTTTTTTCAGATCCATCACAAGCGTGTCAGTCGGGGGGACCAACAGGTATTTTTATTAAAAAAATTTTATTCTCAGGTTTTTTTATGCATCCTACACCGAATTTGGAATATTCAAGATAATTTTCATTAAAAATGTTCTCTTCTTTCAAATCGATATGAACCGTTTTCGAGAAAAATAAATTTGAAAACTTTTTGTTTTTCTTACATAAAATCATGTTGGATTATAAAATTAATTCAAAATTTCCGAAACAATCTAAGCAACTAAATACTTACGACTTTTGTTACCAGTATCTGTACAATTTGTTGATTTTTCAAAGCCAGCTTGATATTACAGATACAATTTTATAATCGAACATGATTTTATGTAAGAAACACAAAAAGTTTAAATTTAGTTTTCTTGAAAACGGTTCATGATCACGATTTGAAGGATGAGAACATTTTTCAAGAAAATTATCTTGAAATAAATAAAAAACTTGAAAATAAATATTTTTTCAAGATTAAGTTGAAATTTTCTTTTTTTGTGGTTACAATGACAGAAGTAAACGAGAAGTAATAGAAATAGGTAATCGGAGACATCCAGATCGCCGTATTTGTTGCTTTGTAGTGCACAAAATTAAAAAAAGTATTTATTGAGACTGGAGCAGTGACCAAACGTATTTAAAAAAATAGCAGACAAGTTATTTTAATGACCGTATTGTCATAGACTACTTTGCCAACAATCCAAATTATTAAGCACAATTTTACATTACTTTCAGAAGCTTTAACTCCAGGTTAAGTTATCGGCTTCGAATTTTCACTGTGCAATATGTTTGAGTCCTAGCTTTTGTTTACCATGTTGCCATTCGAAAAATTTCTCCACATTCTACGTAAAAAATTAATGAAAATACCACTTTTTCCAAATTCTTGTGATAACTTTGTCGTTAATGAAGAAAATTTTATAAAATTTTGCTAGTTTACATTTGTGATGATTCTGAAACCAGTGGTATAATTATTTTTGAGAAAAAAAATGCCTAATGTACCTTTGTCTTTTTTGGCAAAGAAAAATTAACATAGAGAGCCTTGAAAATAGTAATTAGGCTATGAAAATTTGTGCCAAAATACTGTTTTTGATACTAAATCTAACAAAAAAATTCAATAAAAATCGGTTTAGAAATGCGGATTTTACAGGGAACAAAATGGGTTACACTGTATGAGGACTTCTTCTTCAAAGAGCTGTAGCTCCCTTGGGAAGCATTTTCGGATTGAGGTAATTTGAGCTAAATCGACTTAAAATCACCTCTTATAACTGTAGTCTCCGTTTGGCAGGAGAGTTTCTGGTCACCCTGTATGCTCAATTGTAACAAAAGAACTTCTTGAATTGAATTTTATTATATATGAATGCAAGCTAGCAGCGTATAAAATATCTTGAAACTTATTACATCTGGTTGGAATAATAATATGTTGTAAGCAGAAGGTATAAGAAATTACTAACCGTACGACAAGCTTGTTGGTGTTGTAGCAATCGCCTGTAATTAATTATATTTTAATGATCTCGCCTTAAATTTCACGTTGCTCTAAGTGTTATGCATCGTGTACGGCTCGCAATCACGGCTATGAACACCATTTCATTAACAGAGTTAATTCGTTCTGACTAATTTTGGTAAGAAATTAAGTAAAATAGATCTATACAGGGCTTATTTAAACAAAATTATACCATCTGTGGAATTGGATGTGTGTTAGTTTTTATAGATATCGCAGAATAATAATAGGTCTGTTCGTAGAGCAGTCACAAACGGTTGGAAACTGGACGACTCATGCGCAGTGAATAAAAACCGTTCACAAAAAGACTCTGCGCATGAGTCGTCCAGTTTTCAACCGTTTATGACTGCTCTACGGACAGACCTATTTATTCTGACGCTTTATAAAGTTTTGAAAAAAAATTCCCAAAGACACTGACCGTTCAACTGAGAAGCAACTACTTCTCGGGCTATAGTCCCCGACGGATATTGAATTACACTTCAAAGTCAAACGGGGTTGGCATATCTACAAGATATTCTACACCAACCATTCTGTACAAGGTATACAAATCGCAAAAAGTCTATTCGAGCCATACGATTTACACAAGTACGACAAGGGAAATATGAGCAGAACTTCTTGAAAGAGAGAGAAGAATAATTGTTCGCAATCAGCGTTGGGCGTGTTTTTAGTTCCAGCTACCAATCTGATATGAAAGCAGCGTTGCCAGTTTAAAATGCTCGGTACTCCCCAAGGAATAATTATCTGATTATTGACTTTTGAAAAATAAGTGACATCAACACAGATAAGAATAAAATAATATTTTTCAAGAAAATAAATGGACAAATTACAATCTGCAATAAATAAAATCTATACACTGCTTTCGATTTAACAATTATTGGTATTTAATATTGTTGCCGACAAAAATTGGGAATAACTTTTACAGATAAATACATTTGGCAACAGCTGACTGCGAACAATTATTCTTCTCTCTCTTTCAAGTGTTTTTCTCATATTTTCCTTGTCGCACTTGTGTAAATCGCATGGCTCGAATGGACTTTTCGCAATCTGTATGTTCATACATGTCTTCCAGTAACGGAAATGTAATAGTTGTGAGGTAGCGACATCCTCACCTCCAACCGCAAGTCAAAATTCGAAGAAT
The DNA here is from genome assembly GCA_910591685.1 of Galerucella tenella. Classification (NCBI taxonomy): domain Eukaryota; kingdom Metazoa; phylum Arthropoda; class Insecta; order Coleoptera; family Chrysomelidae; genus Galerucella; species Galerucella tenella. Next base: position 11,646 of record CAJUYH010005815.1, read on the forward strand.
CTTACAATAAGACACGTGGTCTCGAAACAATAAAGTATCATCACAGTTTCTTGTAATATACTTTGGGAAATACTTTTCAAAACTTTATAAACTGTTAGAATAATTACTATTCTGCGATTTCTATTGGTGACACGCTTTATTTAATACGGCAATATTACAGGAAACTGTAATAATACTTTGTTGATAAATTATGAAATCAAACAATTTTATTTTGTTAAATCTACATTATATTTAAACTTAAAGTGGCGCGTTTCGCTAACACAGTAGCCTTTTCAAACGAATGGAGGTATAATGAGAAATTTTCAATTTTTACAGTGCATTGATACTAAATTATACGGATATTTAACAATAAAATTATAATATATTTACAAGGAAATGAAATGAATTTGTCTAAATATGGGATTAACTAAAGTATTTAACAAGTTTACCTGGATTCACAACCATCCTACAGGAACTTTTCTAGGTAAAAAGGTTTAATAGGGGAGAATTGTTAATATCAAGTTGGTCGTTAAGAAGATTATCTGAATATTTGTTTTTATTTATCTCTAGGGCTTCTAAAAGATTTAATTTGAAGGATTTAGGTTCTATATACAAAATTTCAAAATTTGAATCGAAAGAGTGTTGGTTTACTAATAAATGATTTGAATAGTTGGAATCTAATTTTTGATTGTCATAACTACGTTTGTGTTCTGAAATTCTAGTTTTAAAATTCCTAAAAGTTCTACCTATATAAATTGTATCACAGTCGTCATTACCACATTTTATAAAATTTTATAAAATTTAAAAATTCCTAAAAGTTCTACCTATTTTATAAAATGTGGTTATGACGACAGTGATAAAATTTATATAGGTAGAACTTTTAGGAATTTTAAAACTAGAATTTCAGAGCACAAACGTAGTTATTACAACCAAAAATCAGATTCCAACTATTCAAATCATTTATTAGCAAACCAACACTCTTTCGATTCAAATTTTGAAGTTTTGCATATAGAACCTAAATCCTTGAAATTAAATCTTTTAGAAGCCCTAGAGATAAATAAAAACAAATATTCAGATAATCTTCTTAACGACCAACTTGATATTAATTTATTTTGATTTTACCTAGAAAAGTTCCTGTAGGATTGTTGTGAATGAGTTCCCAGATAAACTTGTTAAATACTTTAGTTAATCCCATATTTAGACAAATTCATTTCATTTCCTTCTAAATAGATTATAATTTTATTGTTAAATATCCGTATAATTTAGTATTAATGCACTGTATAAATTGAAAATTTCTCATTATACCTCCATTCGTTTGAAAAAGCTACTGTGTTAGCGAAACGCGTCACTTTAAGTTTAAATATAATGTAGATTTAAGAAAATAAAATTGTTTAGTTTCATAATTTACTATGGATCTACATCAAGTAAAAGCCTCATCTATTCAACTTTGTTGATATTTAAAAGTTCGTTTCTATACTGTGTTTATAAAAAATATAATTTGAGATGGAATCTACAGAAGAAGAACGAACAAAGAATAAAGAATTATATTAGCATCCAAGTATAACCCATATAATTAAAGTACATCAGAGAGCGAGGTGGTTGGGACAGATGGGTAGAATGACGGAAGATAGATGGGTAAAACGAGTGCTAAAAGGTGGTAAAAAGAGAAGAGGAAGACCAAGGAAAAAATGGTTGGAAGAGGTTAGGAGAGACTTGAAAACAGTGAGAGCTAGGGACTGGGAAAACGAGGCGAAGAACAGAAGGAAATGGAAAGAGAGAGTGAAAGATCTCGAAGCCGATGGCCAGATAGGCCTGTAGCGCTAATATATAATTTTCAAAATACGGATACTGTAGTTGTGATATAAAGTCCATTTAACCTTATTTGCGTTTGGCAATTCTGGAAAATCTATCTGACAACTTTGTTTTTTTTTCTCATGACTTCACATAAACTAAAAAGGGTATACAAAAAATTACCTAATTCATTATTTGAAAAAATGGCGAATCCGCGCAATGTATTCACCATAAATGAGATTCTCATTGATTTGTTAGATCTACCACAGATATCGATTATTTATTTTTTCTACGACCACCTTTAAAATGAGTCATTTACGAACCAAAAAATGTGTGGAATCATACATTATACATACGTTGAAAAGCGTGCGTAAATGAACAACGCTTTTTATATGGGAGTTACATTATAACACCCAAAAGCGTGCGTAAATGACCAAGTGTCAGACATTATGTAACTAGTGTGTAAAGTAGCCTTTTTTTTGACGAATGTGAATATTGTGCCGCATGAGCCGCAGGCGAATGCGACAATCACATGAGTCGAAAAAAAGGTCTTTACACACGAATTGCATACAATATTTTTTCTACTAGCGAATATTTAATTAAAATACAAAAGTTTAATAGTAATTTTCTTTACGCACTAGTGCGTAAAGAAACATACTTTACGCACTAGTGCGTAAAGTAATTAAAATTTTTCTTTAGAAGAGTCTTTTTATAATAATCTAAAATAACATCATAGTTTTCTAAAAATATTCAATTCCTAAATATAAAATACAATTGCTTACTCTAGGTATAGTCCGAAGATCTCAATTTAAATTTTAAATGTCAGATTCAATTCACAAAAAAATGTCAGTCACTCACCGCCAACTTATACCTATTTACCGTATTATTTCCAGTAGGTACTCAATAATTATTAGGTTACTTTACCGAATTCTATAGGTTTCTATCTCCAATTTATGAAAAAAACTTAGATTTAACATCCGTTTATTATACCTATATTTTTATAAGACTAGATATCTATAACTACATACATATTGGAATTTTTTCTTTACGCACTAGTGCGTAAAGTAAAACTCTTTACGCACTAGTGCATAAAATAAAGTTTTACGCACTCGAAAATGTGTCTAAAGTACGTACTTTACACACGGTAGTAGAAAAAATATTTTCTGTTATATTTAAAATTTCAATTACACTTATTTTAAATGGAAGAACCTCGAGAAGAATGCATTTCTTCGGATTGCACACCACCTGAAATTAGAATTCGTTGCGTATATATTTGTTTATAAAAAATTCATTTTTATGCTTTTAACCCCTTCAGAGCACTTTTTTTTTATTTTTCTTCATGTGGTCGTAGATAAAGTTGTGTAGAACACTTGTGCGTGAAGTACTTTTGCGCACTCTTTGCGAAAAAGGCACTCGCTACGTTCGTGCCTTGCATTTTCGCAACTCGTGCGTAAAAGTATAACTTCATATATCATAAAAAACTATTAAAATTTGGAGTGTAACTAGCTTAAAATTATTATTAGCTTGAGATATTATTTTGTTAACATACGGAAGAAATTGAAATTGCAGAAACAGTAAACTTTATGTTTTTACCAACGACGCAAATTTATTATTATTATTATTATTACAAATAAATGAGGGCAGAGGAGCTGGCTCCTATTATGCCCAAAAAAAAAAATACAATTCAAAAGAAATACCTACTAGTAGTGAACAAACAAATGAGAGGGAGAAGAAAATTACGATTAAGCTCTAAAAGTTATTGAATAAGTAACACTGATCTAGTCTATTCTTGAATATGTTGACACTTGTTGCTGAAACAATTTCACTGTCCTGGCACTGTGTCACTGTGTACTGGCATCTATTGTAACAACATCCCAAACAATCGGTACAGATATAGAAACTTTTTATTGCTACCAATTTCCAATGTGAAAATTACTTATAATTAATTAATAATCTAATATACTTTGCAACAACAAGTTACCAAGAACAAAACCAGTTCTCGCCAGCTCCTAAAGGATTTCGAGTTGATTATCGAACAGAAATACCACTTGATTAAGTGGAAAAAGAAAGATATATTTTGAGAAGGGTGCATATCCAACGATTGACAGGCAATCACCTCACAAGCTCACTAGGGGTTAGATACGGACACTCGTTGAATTCTAATTCCCTATAGAACGCAACTTCGCTGTTTGCCGACCGAATTCAAACTTGCTACATTTATATGGAGGCCAAAAAATATTATTTTTTCAAGATGTAGTGTGGAAACTAGTCGTAATAATTCTAAATTGAAAATCTGATGGAATGTGACAGCAAGTACAACTCGGAAGCTCAGGTAAAAGCTCTTCACTTTTATTGATACCAATCTTGCTTGGAATAATATCTCCCTTCGCTTTTTACAGAATAATAGAAAATCTCTCTTACTGAAATTTGGAAATAAACTTTTAGAATTAGATATTTCTTTCAGCCGACAGTCATCCTTCCTTCCCATATATAAACATTTAACAGTATCCGCATCACGACAAAAATATCTGTTGCTAAAAATGCCCATTCAAATTACAAGAATTATCGCGCAACTTCGGTTATGTAATATTCATATTCCTTAAAGTTTACATACAAAGGCTGTACCTATCAGATAAACCCTAATGAAATCTGCACTATTTGTAACCAAAAGGAGTTAGAAACGATTGAGCACATACTTTTTGATTGTCCAATATATTGTAGTTAAACAATCCACCTTAAATTACCTAGCCGACATCAATGTTGCAGCTGAATCACTGAATAATATTACAATAAATTCAGCTAAAGCAATTGCTAGCTATATTTGGAATGTTCTAAATTTCAGAGCCTTTATTATAAATTAATAACTAATATTTATTTTATCATTGTAAATAGGTTTATACATTGTTCTCACCGTTTCCATAAAATTGTAAAGATTTTAAAAGGAAATAAACTATCTATCTAAATTGAAAATGCACACTTTTCCCAAGGACATGTGAAAGTGACAAAAAGTTGAGCACAAATGACAAAATTTGAAGCCGACCTGTAAAAACTACGAGTATTTGTTCTTATTTTATTTTGTTTAGTGTTTATTAGCGTTTGAAATGAATCACATTATCTTGGAACACTCTGTAGGTAGAAGAATTATTGATCTACAATTCAGCTTATTTTACTTTGATTTGCAAATTGCCAATTTGAATGAATCTACTTTAGGACTGAAGGTGAAAAATAACCAAAATATGAGATTTTAAAAAGTTTGCATTCCAATCTTTTTTGTCCACCCGGTTTATTGGCTGGTTATTTTGGGAGCTGTTATTTAATTCGCTTATTGGTACATTCAAAATAGGGTTTTTGAAAGAGTTTACCCCATTTTCTGGGGCCTGGTCCCTTTAACCACGCTTCAATTATTAGCAGTAACAATTCTCTGATCTTACAAAAAAATTGTTCCTACATGACCCCCTTTTGAGCAGTGGTGGCTCGTGAACTTTCTAAGAGAGGAGGCTGAGGACTGAGGACTCTACTCAGCCAGTTAATGTAACCTTTGCACAGCGACCGTACCAGTGACAAAATTAATTGTTGCCCAGCATAAACCAACGTGGAGGTATAGAGTTTCTCTTGCCAAACATTTTTTTTCTCATAAGTCATTGTGCAGTGCTATTTTATCAAAAAATTTATATTTTAGAACTAAGTTATCTAAAAGTGTATTGGAAAACTCTGATGAAGAGAAATTCTAATGAGCTTTTATTCGTCAAGTCGAAAAACCTCAATTCATGTAAATCGGAAAATCGAATCTCAATTTGACCTTCAATGCGGAAGGAGCGTCATCAGTTGAAAAATTTTAAAATAAATTATTAAATTGCAATTCTGTATTACGGAAACTTGAAATTTTATCAATGAGATACTTCGGACGCTCTCTTGAATAAATTATATCAGCGAATTTATGTTGTAAAATTTGAAAAATAACATCTGTTTGTTCAAATATTAATTTAAAAGTATCAACAACAAAACTAAATTATTCCTGCTAATCATCTGAAACAAAATAAGCACGCACGAGCACACGCTCGTATTCTGTATTCCGTAGTTCGTTTTGGTTCTTATATATTATCGCAACCGCTATAGAAGCTATCCTAGAGTCTAACCTACCGAGAGTGTTGCCATTTCCGCTCTTTTTTACGGTATAAGCAATTGGACCGGTAGAAAAAACGGCAACTGTGTAGAGCAGCACGTGCTTCGAGAGAGATGTTTGTGGAATCTAACCTCAGGGCACTGTTGTCAGATTCTTAATTGTGGAATTGAAAAATTTTAGATACACGGGAAACAAAATGAAGAATAATCAACAAAATATTTCTGGTGCTATTTGCTGAATAAATTGTTGAGGAGGCCTAGCCTCCTTCGAGGAGCCGCCACTGCTTCTCAGACAAATGTTTGCACCAGCGTTAATTTTGACATTCCATATTTGTTAACAGACACCAACTATGTTGTTATGTGTAACATTTTAAAAACATTGTAGTGTATAAATAAATATATTTGCTGCTTTTACTGATAAAAAATAAAAATATCGATATTATACCTACTTATTTTTAAGTTGGCCGACGCTGACTGAATTAGTCCCTATATTCAATTTGGCGAGACCCCATCGTTTTGACCTGCTTTTTGGGATTGAACGCATCGGTGAAATTCCTTGGTCAATCTACGAAATTCCAAACGTCCAATCCCGAACTTCGTAAAATGGCTGCAATCTGACAAGGAACCTATTAGATGCAGAATAAAAACAAGCCATGCCTTGCCTACCCGGCATAGCATATGTTGCTGTACCCACGTTCGTTCGACTAGAGAAAAATATGTTTTATACCTGCATGTCAAAGTGGATGGGGATATTTCGACGTTTTCGTTTGATTTTTATTATAGAGATCTGAAACGCCATTTCGGAGATAACATTTTTTATGAGGTATGAAATACAAGTCCCTGCTCTTGATGTTAATTTGCGATAAATTTAATTCCATTTGGAAGTTTTAATAACGAATCCACTTATAGTTTTTTGTTTGCATATCATTATTGGACTACACTTTACATTTAAAACATTACCTGATTTATTTTTCAAAATTACATTTCCTTCATATTGTTCCGTTTTTGTGAGATATGAGTTCCGTATAACAAGCTAGCAAAGGAAATGCGTCTTCTGCCATAATTTTTTTTAACTCCAAAAGCTCATCCATATCTCAAACGTGGTTGTATGAAATCCAAACCAATGGTTCAATAAAACTCAAAGTCCAAACCACAGGTTTTTTTTGTATATTTATTTCGCTTAATTTACAATCTAGGTACATCCTTTTAGAGTATTAAGTAAATGAGAGACAAAGTTTTTGACGTGAAAGGGAAATATCCAGTGATATTTCACCTTATTCTATTGCCGTTTAATTATCAAGCAGGTCTGGGGGCCAGGTTCTAGCAAGTCTTCTTGTGGTGGGGCCGTTGTTGAAAAGCTCTTCTATTAACTGATTTGTATGATGCACAGTTCGTTCTTGGTATGACGCCGTAGCTCGATGGATTTCATCTCTGATAAAAGGAATCTTTAGGTCGTCATGCAGTGTTTGATTACTGACGTACCATGGTGCATCCGCTATCGACCTTAGCAGCTTTGACTGGATCTTTGGATGATATTGAGCGACGTTGGTTTTGCACACCCCCATAGATGTAGTCCATTATAAAGAGAGAGTTTTGATCGTGGACCTAGTAGCCAGTACATTTGTCGGAACTTAATGTCAAGCTGTTGTCTTTTCATTTTTATGTGTTTTTTCCATGTCAGACGTTGGTCCAGATGGATGCCAAGATATTTTGTCTCTGTTGCTGTAGTATACATACTCTGCCATAAATAACTCATCTCCCAAAGCTTCATTATGTCAATGAACCAAGTATAACATTTTTTATTACTTTTTTCTACGACCACCTTTGAAATTAGTCACCAAAAAAATGTGTGTAATCATACATTATACGTATGTTGAAAAGCGTGCGTAAATGAACAACGCTTTTTATATGGGACTTTCATTATAACACCCAAAAGCGTGCGTAAATGACCAATGCTTTTTAAATGAGGTTTTCATTTCAACACTCTTTTTTAGCTACGTAATGATCGAGTTGCCTTGAATTTAGTCGTTTGTTGTATAAACGTTTGTGCTGTCAGTAAATTTGACAGAAGTGTCAGACATAGTGAAAAATATTTTCTGTTATATTTAAAATTTTAATTACATTTATTTTAAATGGAAGAACCACGAGAAGAACACATTTCTTCGGATTGCAGACCACCCTGAAATTAGAATTCGTTGTGTATATATTTGTTTATAGAAAATTTATTTTTATGTTTTGCAACCCCTTCAGAACACATTTTTTTAATTTTCCTCCATGTGGTCGTAGATAAAGTTTTGTATGACACTTGTGCATGAAGTACCTACTTTTGCGCACTCGCACTCTCTTCGTTCGTGCCTTGCATTTTCGCAACTCGTGCGCAAAAGTATAACTTCACGCACTTGTATCATGAATAACTATTTAAGCATAATATTGCAATCTTTTTTCTGTGAATGTGTCACTACAAGATTTCTCATTGTCACTTCCAGTTCTTATTATTATTTGTTAATGACTACCTGGTGTTGACAAAAAATTTGCCAAATAGTTTGGATATGATCTTATATTCTTCATATAATATTAGTTAAGTGAGTAAAATGAAGTATAATTAAAAACTCCACAATAGATCCTATATGATATTTATTTTGGTCCTTGACCGGTTAGAAGGATGACAGTGATGGAATTTCAATATGTAAAAAACGAGAAATATATACAACAGTAACTAGGATCAAGGATGTGCTTCTTATGTTCTAATTCTAACTGTAAATAATTCTTCCTGCATCTGTCCCGAAAATAGAACTTTCGGTATGATTTATTAAATCGAAAATGAAACCTTACACAAATCGTACCGAAAGTAGCTATTTTCGGAATGTTTTGTTTTACTTTCGAGACGATTTTTTACTTTCGGAATAATTTTCAATATCTATGTAGGCGGCCTTAGCAATGACATTTACGGAATTTTCATTATAACATCGCTTGTCAAAATAAGTTTGTTGATAGTTCAACAGTATTTTCAATTTTCCGATCCAGAAATGAAAATCGACAACTAAAGTGACAAGGAAATAATTATTCCACATGAAATCAGTGAAACTGCTAACTGTTATAATTGTACAATTAATGTACATGAGTAATATTTATAGTATCTAGGTATCCCTATTATTTTTTAATATTTCATCTACTAACGGCTGCAGAAAAAACATTGTAGGTAACTCTACCCGAAAGTGATTTTATGGGACTTGCCCTGGAAACTGCCTACTCATCCCGTAAAATATCACTTTCGGGAATTATAACGTGAATAACTATTGTGAAAGTTCGGGGATTTGATGTTGAAGTATGATATTCTTCAAGCAAGTGTTATAGTTTGACTGGTCTGGACTGGTGTGGACTGGTTAATATGCTGTCAAACTGTATTAGAATGGAGAGTATCAGAAAAAGATTAATGGACATATATTTCAATTCAAGTTAGGTAAAAGAGAAAAAATAATTACATGTGAGCTTATTATCTAGGAACACGAACAATAGAGATAGCACTTTTACAACACCAAAAGGTGTGAATTGAATGCAGTAATGCAACTGTTCAAAATGCAGATCTTAATTTGGGTATGAGGTAGGCTTATAACCATCCACACTCAGCTTCTGGTCCCTGTTTCTTTAACTGCGCATAATACCTCAAACACACCTCAGCTGAGCCTGATAGAAATCCACTATTTTAACATTACAGCATCTGCTATTCGTTGAATATCTTCTCCAAACCTTGAAACTACCCTTAACACTGAATATTCTGCTTTTGGTTGAAGATGTAATTCATATTAGACTAACATTGGTTCTGGAACAATCAAATACTTACCTTTTATTCTTCTTAAGCCTTTTTTCACTTCCGATAACCATAAGTCTGTCAATTTATCCATCTTTACCTTCTAGTTTGTTTCAAAACTAATAATAATAATTGATTGAAACAAATTCTGGTCCAGGCAATAATTATTGTCTTTAATTAATATCATTGATTAATTAAATTTTTCAATGTTTGTCTTTATTTCCATGGTTACATTTTCAGATTTGTTATATTGCTTCATTTATATTTATTTATACAACAACCGCTTATTGAATTAACAATTAATTCCATGCTAACATCTAAAAATCAAATTATATGGACTATTATGTCTAAATTAATATCCAGCAGCAAGTGTTTACAAGGACCGATTTACGATTTTCAACGTCTTCGTTGTTGGTATCTATAAAATAGTCATTTGTAATGATTACTAACATAATTATGTTCACAGTATCTTTTTTTTGGTGGATGACTACGCACAAAATCGTCCTGACGGTTTCACTTTCGATTTATAATATTATCTGCATAATTGTTTCAATGTCGGGGATATTATCTTTCATGATTAATTCTATTTTAATTCGTTGCAAAGAAAAAACGTTGTATTGCTGCTACTAGGTTAA
>CAJUYH010005816.1:0-21980 GCA_910591685.1 Galerucella tenella
CTGAACACTCTGTATACATAAAAAACAATTATAATTTAGTATTCTGTAGCTATTAATAAGCAGAATTAACAGAATACCCTAGAAGACATCAACGGCGAGTCAGAAACGAAACCCAAAGCCGTAGCAGGAATCAAGACTTCTATTTCTATGTACAAAATATTGTCTAATGTTTTCTGGGCACTCTGTATACATGGAAAACAATTATAATTCAGTATTCTGTAGTTTTTAATGAGCAGAATTGAGAGGATATCCTAAAAGACATCAACTGCGAGTCAGAAACGAAACCCAAAGCCGTAGCAGGAATCAAGATTTTTATTTCTATGTACAAAATATTGTCTAATGTTTTCTGGACACTCTGTATACATGAAAAACAATTATAATTTAGTATTCTGTAGCTGTTAATGAGCAGAATTGACGGAATACCCTAAAAGACATTAACGCCAGAGTCAGAAGCGAAGCCCGTAGCCGTAGCAGAACACAAGACTCATATTTCTGTGTACACTATATTGTCTAATGCTCTCTGGACTCCCTGTATACATAAAAAACAATTATAATTTAGTATTCTGTAGTTTTAAATCAGCAGAATTAACAGGATACCCTAAAAGACATCAACGCCGAGTCAGAAACGAAACCCGAAGCCGTAGCAGGAATCAATTTATAGAGTCTCATTTTGAAAATATTATTGCGTATTTTTGTAGGCGCTCATCAACAAATGAGCCGCGAATAGACAAGACAATAGAGTGTTTCTGTAGCCCAGACAATGAGCGACTAGAACGGTCCCCGTTTTAAACTTGCCGCCGTACCTGTACTCTCTCGGTCCATCTAGACAGGTAGAGGGGCACGGAGAGGTGTCTTGGAATGCAGTGGGGGCCGTGGCACTCACCAACAGCTCAGTTCATCTCGAGTACCGAGACGGAGAATAAGCCGCGAGATTTTACGTCCGCGAAAAGGTTGGTACTTGTTTTTGTGGTGCACCGAAAACTTGATCTCTTCTACTTCTACGAAATTTTCAACGTATTTTCGAAAATATTTTTTAGGATTAAATCAGTGATTGATATTGATAGTGCGTGTGTTGATGACGTTGTGTTCTAATGTATTTTTTGGATTACTTCTAAGTTACAAGAAGATTGTTTTTCTGCAGGTTCGTTGATGTTATGCAGTACCTTAATTAGCTAGCTAATAGTTAAGACTTTCTGCGGTACAAAAACGTTGTTATACTGAGCCACGGTACTTATAATTATAATGAATTATAAATACATATATATAAACATAACCTAAAAAACGTGCTGGATAGAAAACTGCTCCTAATTTTTTTCTTATCTCTGTAACACCTGAAGCTGTACGGAGATTCCCAAGAACGGCATACTTTCAAAGAATCTGGTAAATTGGGGAACCATTACAAACATATTTAGAGAGTGACCGCACATCTTCAGAAGTTGCAGAGCATGTTTTTAGAGAAGATAGTAGCGCTTTTGTTCTGGTTATTATAGCAAGAAGTGTGTATCTTTTTAGGGATGTTCTTTCGGGCAAGTCTTTTTTTGAAACCCTCTCGATTTCTGGGAGGCGGAACTTTGTAAGTTAATTTCGAGAGGCGGAGCTATTTAAATTGAAGATTAATGTAGTTGATTATTTATCTCTCGGGTTGTTTTCTTTTTAATCGGAAAATTTGACTATTTCTTTTTTATAATTAGATTCTTATTAATGACAATACCGTATAGTTAATTGAATCAACTAGTTTGAAGATGGGTTTTAGTTATTATATTATGAAATTTAAAACCTGTTTTCAACTTCTATTAATATTCCACTTTCTTCGGCTAACTCCAATGTCTTGGTGTTTTCCATCAGAAGCTGGAGAAGTCAGTTTAATTGGATTTGTGGGACAAAAAACAAAAATTATTTTGGGAAACCCAGAAAATATAACAAAATTTCACTTACGTATTCCATATTAAATAAATCCTTCCACCATCTGATGGTACTTATCTGTCTCTGTATCTGTAGAGTAGGGAGGGTGAGTGTACTTAGGCCACATGTAAACCATTGTACATCCTACGGAGGAGTTGTCCTTCTAGGTCATCGTCCATCCTGTCCTTCCCAGGAAGGTGGACAGCTCACTAGGAGACATCTCCTTTTTATCGGCAGGTGTAGGCCAAGACTCACCGAACACACACTCTCTTATTGACGATAACTCCGGACACTCGCATGAGACATGCCTGACAGTTTCATCTTCCTATTCACACATACATCCTGCATATTAGAGGTGTGTCCACTAGCCCCAAAGTATGGAAATGTTTCCTTAGTTGACAGTGGCCAGTCAGAAATGGGGTGTAACGTTTGGCTAGTTCAGCAATTGTCGAAGTCGTTAGGCCCTAGGTGTCACTGGGCCCTAAAATTTTAAGTCCAGCCGCTTTTCTGGCTGAAGAATCGGCAATTCGGTTTCCTTCACTCCAGTCGTGCCCTTGAACCCACCTCAGGATAATATTGTTATCTGCCGAGGCGTTAGCTAAATCTTGGTGGTACTCTAGTACTAGCCCCGATATAACACGTTGTCTGTTCAAGGATAATAGGGCTTGTCTACTATCAGTGCAGATTGTTATGTTTTTGCCAGAAATTCCTTTTCTGGTAAGTTCTTTTGTGGCAATTGAGATACCAGCCAGTTCTGTTTGAACTACAATGGTATTGTTTCTCATTCCCCACTTAATCCTTAGGCTTAGTGCTCTGGAGTAAACTCCACATCCTGAGCCTTCTCCTATTTTTGAGCCATCTGTATCGAATGTCTTTTTTATGTTTTCAATCGTCAAACTCTCTTTACTGCCTTAATTTCGTAAATTCGTTGCAAATGACCCCACTAATTAAGCTGCCAGTGTTTATTAAGATAAAGATAACATTTCCACGGATTATTTGTAAAATATAAATACCCCTACATTGATTTAAATCGTATTTTTGAACATTTTTATGGAGTGATCTCAACTATGTATTTAAAAAAATATACTAAAAAAGATATTTCGAAAAGCGTTTGAAGGATAACTAAAAACATATTTTTATGATCTATTTTCAAAAAACTATATCTTTTCAAGGTATGTTCAGATTATCACATTTGACATAAAAAAAGTTTCTCCAGTTTTTCCACGTCATATCAATTTCAATAGCATTCCCTTTTGAGTGTTATTAAATAGGAACAGCATAAAAGAGAAATAAATAAAAGCGAGTTGGTTATCTTTTATATTTTTCACATTGAACCAATTCTGAAGCAATTATTCCAATTGTTTTTGAAGACGTTCACTGCATCTTATGGGGACTGAAACCTCTGACCAAGCAGATCTTTCCTAAATTTATAGTCTATTTTTATGAATGAGAGAGTATTAAAATGATAAAGCATTCGTAACCCATAGGCATATCACAGTTAGAATATTTTTTGAAGTTATAGATACCTCGAATATTATCCTATGAAATAACATTTTATTTTCTCTTTATGAAGGGAAGACAAATATACAGTCGTTTTCTCACAAAACCGGGATAGAACTCAATATTTTATTAGTTTAGCCAATTCTGTAATTCTTTTTTTAACCACTTAGTTGTGCGTACTTATTGAAAATGATCTTATGATACGGTTAGTAATATTTAATACACAGGGTTTTTGGCCTGTTCAAACCTTTTTCTGTTGTTCTGTACATCTTATGGTTATAAAAGAGCAATAAAAGACCGAAAACTTGTATTAGCACAGGTACATTTATGAACATTTCAGGAAATATCTAGAATTTTTGCATTATTACTCTCTCGGACATAAAAATAGACTATAGAAAAAGTAATTATTGAAGTCATTGGGATTGTATCGAGGGCAACTGTAGCGGAGGACAACCCCCGTATAACAAATTTAGATAGATAGATAGATAGTTTTATTGTGTCTAAGATAAATCTTTTCACAAGGGTTCAGTACAAAATATCAAGTGAGGAATTAACATAATTATATATACATTACGACATAGATATAGTTAATACAAAAATAAAAGTATAAAATATCTGTGTACTTGATGGCAATGTCAGTCATTCACCATGTGCAAATGCTCGCAGCTTTATGATACCAATAATGCTATGAGCTAATTCAGTAAGTTTAAAAAATCCATTTTGTGTATTATTAGTGTTATACTCTATTTCTTGATGTCTGACAGCACAGTAGTCTCATTAAATATTCAAATAGAAATGTATCTTTTACAGAGTGATCCTAAGAATTTTAAAAGTAAATACTAAAATTCTGATGCAAAACAAGTGGGTGTCTGTATTGGTTATCTATACACCCCTGTTTCAGCTCAAAATACAATATGGTAATAAAACTGAACAATGCCAGATAAACGATAAATATTGCGGCAGTGGCGGAGATTACGATATTAGTTTATTCTGCTTATTTAATTAGATTCGGTCGACATTACAGTTGAAATAAAATTCATTCGTTCAGGCCTATTAACAAGTTACATTTTCATTTTTATTAAATTAAATTGATTAAAGAAACTATAGTTTAATTTTCATAATTCAAATTTATTGACAATAAATTAATGTATGTCAAGTAAAGTAAACATACCATTTATAGGAAATATAAAATTCAATCTATAGTATCATCCTCTTCGCAGGCCATACAAAAATCATCCGAAGACTCGTCGAGAAAGATCACTATCGGTTCTATACTTTGTTCTATGAGGTTATCTAAAACCCACATTTTCTCTTCCTAGGAGTTTTCAGTCCAGTAGATAAACCTTCTATGAAAGCTTAACGACTGGTTTTAATACTTTTGTCCTGCCATATTTTTTTCACTGAATGTCCTTCATTGAGCCATGTCTCATCTAGATTATAGATTTGTCTTCCCTCCTGTCTGTATTTTCGGATATCTCGTAAATACTGTCGTCTCCAACATATTATTTGCTCGTTGTCGATTAGCACTGATTTGCGACTTTGCTTCTCCCAAGTAAAATTTAATTAGTGTAATATTTTCCACAAAGTTTTTCGCCCTATGTCAGGCAAATTCTCGTCCTCATTTACCATTCTTAGAATTATGTCGAGGGTTGGGATCTCTTTTTTAAAATATAATTCGTGTACTTTTCGTCTTATTGTATTTTGCATATGTTCATCAAGGTCAAGTGGTTTTCTTCCAGTTGATTTTTAGGTGGAGATATATTTCCATTTTTCCTCTCCCTTAGAAGCCTGTAAGTAGCCTGTAAGTAGTAGACTAACTCCTGTCATATTGGAACATGTCGAAACTGTATTTCTAACAGTAGCAGCCGGCATTTGATGTACAACAGCATCATGCACATTTAACACTACAGTCTTCGTTTGTAATAAGCACGCTCTTACACTTTACTGGGGTGAAACTTGAAGACATTTTTCACAACACAGTTAACACTTATGGAACGTAAGCGACTCTGAGCAAAACAAACTATAGAAATTTGGGCGAGACCAAGTTTCACCGTATATACCTGCAAAATTTCTAAGTAGTCATTAGGACAATCCCTAGTAGGACCCTATTGTAATGTTTCTTGGAAATTATCAAGTTTTTTTAACTAACCGAATTTAGATTCATATTACCTTTATATATCAGATCGGGTATAAAATTAAATAGTAAATAAATTTCTCAGATGAACGGTGACGCTTATGGTTTACTACCTGACTAGCATCTGTGACCTTTTCGCGTGCTGTCAGACAATAAGAAACAGACTATAAGATAGTGTACTAGGTCATCAATATTATTAACATTGTGAAAAAAACTATTTTTTCTTAGAGGGCTGTAAATGGGACATTCAAAAAGCATATGATGTAATGACTCCAGGGAATCCATATTACAGACAGTGCAATTATCAGTGCTGTTGATTATAGAAAAATTTCCTTCAAAAGACCATTTTAAAAATGTTTTACTACACGTTCTAAGTTGCGCTATTATTCTGGTTATATAGATGTGAGCGGGTATTTGCAAATATGTAACTGTTATTTTCACCAACTAGTAAGTGTGAGTATAGTAAAGAGTAACTAGAAGCAACCTTTTTGTTCATGTCACTATCAAGCAGGCGTTTTCGCAATTTGTCTAGAATAAGTATATCTAAACTGCGTACATTTGTACTTAAATAATTTTCCCATAGACACTCACATTGCGCATAAATAAACAATTATTTAAGTTGCGTCACCCAATTATACTCTGAATTATTATTAGATTCTAACTGAGCAAGTCGATTGAAGCAAATTTTTGAAAATCTTGGAGAGTCCATTTCTTCCAGTTTGTTCATCCAAAGTAAGGCATGTTTGAAAACAACCATTGACAAATGATCGGAACATGTTTCCAAGCGTACAATGTAATCTGGGGTATTCTTTGACAGACTTAGAAGTTTTTTTGAAAAAGTTTACCTGTATGCGCTCTATAATATCAGTGTAACGTAGACCCCATATACCAATTCCAAAGGAAAGAGGAGATAAAATAATTGAATTGTATAAATTGATCCGCGATTCCCAAGTATTCATTTTTGACCGACACATTATATCCATTACTGCTCCAGTAGCCCGATTAGCTTTGACGTATAACAAAATTGGGTTTATTATTGGGAGAATTCAAACACAAGTATGCCTCTTGTTCTTGTTCTATTCAGTGGGTATAATCGTACTTAATCGAAAAGGTAGTATATTCTTCGTGAAATGGGATAATATAATAGTAGGTAATGCTAATAAATAAATAAATAAAATAGATATACGCTAATGATTATTGTTAATAATGACAAAATAACATTGATAAAACTAGTACCTAGGTGTGTACCTATATAGTTTATAACTTTTATCATATAGATGGACGTATTTAACAGAAAACATCAAGGACTGTCTTATAATAATACTTAAACACTTTCAATACAATTAGTTTTGTAATATTTTCAAAAGATACTAATTATTTACGTTTAATTGTTACCAATTTAAATAAATAACGTGTTAACTGTTGAAGAAAAGTATTAAAACATTATATATCGATAGTAAAATCATGATATTTATTATCTAATAACAATCCAATGAATTTATAAAATTATTATATAGCGTAGGTATTGGTCTAAATATAAAGTTGAACACTAAACTGTGTTACTTAATAGTCGATACTCGATAGCTTTCCTTTTATTTTTTTCTGGAATGGATTCTATGAGTTTCAAAGCCAGAAACGGTCCTGTCTATTTACATAAAGTTTCAATGTTCGATATTAAATTCTTTATTACTGATTCCCATTCATTATACGGCATTTGAAATAAAAAAAAATACACCAATAAATTAATTCGATGTATTAATATATTTTAATTGGTTGTCAATATTTGATTTATGTAATATTGAGAAGTTTGAACTTACTATTCCTTAGAATAGTTACGTGCTAATTAATTTTAATGTCGAACTGTACGTGCTCACTTCATAATGAACAAACTATTGTCCCAAGTGGGGCAGATAATTAGAGGTCAATTTCTCAGTATCTACAAGTTTTTTGTTTTGATCCCTTATTGCCATGGATGAAGGCTAAACGTACCGTTGAGAGACACTGGTGAATGGCACACCCTTTTTTTTCTAAGGATCCGTCCCTTCGCCGGTACCACCTCAGCCTCCTGGGCTTATTGTGGATACTCCTATTGTTCTGACTACAACCTATTCAGCCATTCCGTTCCCTGTATTAGCTCATACAGGTGTTTTGCTGGTTGGTTGTAGAAGTCTTCTGAATTCATTTGGGGTCTACCATACAGTTTCTACCTTCTGTGGTCCAACGACTCACAGTTGCATAGTATATGCAGAGCTGTTTCGGTATCCTTTTTGCATCTTTTGCATGTCTCCGTTGTACAGCCCTATTTTGATTAGGTGCTCCTTTGTGGGAAAGTGTCCCGTAAGTAGCCCCGTTATGGTGCGTAGTTTGTTCCTGCTCATTGAGAGCAGTTCTTTCGCTACTTTTTCCGATGGTTCTGGTTCGGGTCCGTTCATCAGAGTTCACGATCCAGTCTTCTAAGTTCTTCGCCGCATTCCCATACTAGCCGAGATGTCACCCTATAGCTCTGAAGTGCTTAAAGGGCGGCTTAACTGTCACTGTAGATCCTGATCTGCCTGCCTGTTGTTGTAGGCTCTCATATTATTAGCCCTTTCACATGCAAGTATTGCATAGACTTCTGCTTAAAATACAGAAGCGTATTTGCCATCCCTTCATATTTGCTAGTCTTGCTGTATATGCCCGCGTTCATTTTTTGATCCGTCTGTATACCAGATCAGTTCATTCGCTCTACTAAGTGGTGGTGCGTTCTCTTCCTCAAGCTCCTTTCGATCTTTGATGACAATCTCGAAGTTCTTGCGAAAGATATATTTGGTGGTCATGTGGTCTGTTGGCATTTTGAAAATGTCATCATCCACATGCCTTATCTCTATGTGTCCTCTCTCATGTACCAGGTCATGGTCTCATGCTTTTTCCAGTCGGGTTAGTGCTGCCCTTGCTTCGCACTATTATGGCACACCCTTAATGAGATTGTTGAATTAAAGTTACCATAAGTGTTGGTTTCCTCAAATTAAAAGTGAGAACCTGTATAATTGAGGCATCAAATTCTGACCCTTATTATTAAATTTCGCCTACCTCACCGGAAAATAGATTATATCTACATCAAAAATAGGGCAGAAAGTATTGTTTAGCAGCCCAAGGGCCATGATTATTGAAGATTTCCACTATTTGTCACTTGATGACCTTGACGTTGTGTGTCACACATGCAGGATACGCTTTAGCAGCCATTAGCTATACTTTTGGACTGCTAAAGCTCATTTTCAGTGGCACTTGTGAGACAATATACTATAGCGCTACGATCGTGTTCTACGTCTCACTATAGCAGCCCAAGACTGTAAGGTGCATGAGCAAGCCTAGCGAAGCAAGCGCCGGGGTTACAGAATCGTTTCCTCCATGTACAGATTAGATATGGATTAGAATTGGAGTGGATCTTTGTTCTATCCCACTGCGACCTTTGCAGATCTATTGTGGTCCTCCCTATATTTAGAGCTGGATACCGCCTTCTTTGAGTAGCTCTCTGCCCTCGGTTTGTCTTCTCAGGCCAATTGTGTGCATATTTTTCCTCAGCCTACAATGTCCGGTCAGCATTCCCACCATCATCCTCGTCGTTTCTCGACTTTGACATGGTAGGTCGTGTGACAGTTTTGCCGAGGGGCTTTTAAGGAATAATTTAGCTTGCCTTGGTCCTTGGATTTCATACCACTAGCGCAACGCCTGGTTGTTTATCCATTTTTGGAAGCTCTCTTTACTTGGGCATTTAGCAATTCCACTGGAAGGCTCTGGCCCTATCATGACCTCCGCTGCTCCCTGCTTGGGGAAATATGGGAAAATATGGAACTGATTACGCAAGAATGGCTGCTTGATATGATGATAATACTCTGCCGTTAGCATAAATAAGACACAAAGTACTAATATCTAGTTTATATTTTTTGTAACTAACCTGTCTCCACTGTAGCAACGTTCATATTTTAGTATCAAACTATTAATATTTTATGACTTTACGCATTAATTACTTTTTTTCGTTATTGTATTCGCCCAACTTTCGAGTTATTTAAACAGAACGCCTCTTTAAAAGAAAGAACGGTCAGTTTTTAAAATCTACCTGGTCCTCTCAGGTATTGTGTTCAAGTCAAGTGTGATAATTGGATTATGCTGGTCTTTGAAAAGATCCATACATTTTTAGATGTAATACTGATAAAAATTCAATTTTCTTCAAACCTATTAATATTTAACAATCTTAGAAGATGCAAATACTGAATAATACATAAAATGTATCTGTTACGGTAAAAGTAGGATATTTCGGCAAATGTACACAACTCGTTTGGGTAATGTGCATTCAACTAACATTTTCAATTTCAAAGGAGGGAAATGTACATTGAATTCACAATAACCATGTCGTTTTGGTAAATGTGAGTAAATTGGAGAAAAAGGGGAAGGAAATATAATCATTACATTCTCCCTTCCCCTTAAAAGATATCCAATACTTTGTAATGAACATTAATATATTCAAGAAGGGAAAGGGAATATAATCATTGGATTCACCCTCCCCCTGGAGATATCCAGTAGTTTGTAATGAACATTAAGTTATTCAAGAAAGGGAAGGGAATATAATCATTGGAATCACCCTTCCCCTTCTTGATTAACTTGATATGCGCGTTACAAAGTATTGAATGCATTCACCCTTCCCATTTTTGAAAAATATCCAATACTTTGTAATAAGCATATCAAGTGATTCAAGAAGGGGAACGGCTAATCCAATGATTTTATTCCCTTCCCCTTCTTGAATAACCTAGTGTGTATTGCAATGCATTCATCACTAAAGCAGTGCGATCATTATTCCTTGTTCGAAATCAAGCTTAAAAAACAATAAGAGAAATAAATATATTCACTATAAATATTTTTTTAATGTAACAAAATTTTTAATTTATTTGTATTCCAACTTACATTTACCAAAACGTGAAGGCAAGAGTACACATTTGCCGGGAAATGTACATACATTATATTCAGTTCACATATACCTAACTTTTTGGGAAATGTACACATTTTACGGTAAAAGTGTACATTTCCCAAGAGTGTACATTAACCGTAACATATCCAAAATCAGTTGCAGAACCTCAAGCACGTATTCATCTCCCTTGCCCTTTTTTTACTTTTATTAGGCCTATGTAGTTAAATTGAGGTTTGATGATAAAACACCATCAAAACACTATTTGTATCAGACACTGTCGATATTGTGCGAGAGTTGTATTGCAATAAAAATGCTTAGAAAACTAAACAAACCAGTTGTGAGTTTGTGAGAATAATAATAGACGTACTTAAAATACTTACAAGTAGAATCCAAGAACTGGTATATTTTTATGTGTATTTTCTTTTACTTTCACTAAATGCATTGCAGAAATTATTTTTCATGTTTTCTAAACGAAAACCGAGTAAAAATAGCTTTTAATTTGAACTTAGTAAGTAAGTGGAAAATGCTTGACTTGAATACGGTGAAAAAACAGGCATTCAGGCAAAGAAAAGATGTCAAAAATGGACCATAATACATAAATACTGCAAGCGCCATACGTGATGGCGAGTCCGCCCCCATGCGCACAAACTCCTTTTCAATGTGGCAGCACCCACCCCCCCCCTACCCTGTCTATACCCTACCGTTTGGCGGTTTTTCTGTGACGGGAAAAAAATTTGACCTTTTATCTTTGTTGACAGGTAACAAAATATAACTTTTCACGAAATTACTTTTTTCCCGGATATATATACCTATACGTATAGATAAAGGAAGATATTTGATTTTAGAATATTTCATTGAACATAAGTAACTTTTCCTTTATATCAAAAGTACAATTATTAAAGTGCATTGCATGAATGACATGTTCCTTGAACTATTCGGTACAACAGACGAATTTTCTTGTGTTGAAATAATATTTTTCTCTGACATGGACACAACTGCTGTTGATGTACCTGGTTGCAAATCGGGTGTTATTTCAGAACTGCCACACGTTCTGAACTCTTTATTAGCAATTTCTGTTCTGTGTGCCACTGATTCATCAACGTACCCTTCAGCGACCGTTGATGACTTCCAACCGCCATGTTTCTTTAGTGTCATCAAGTCTCCCCCAGATTCAACTAAAAGTGTAGCAGACGATCTTCGAAATGAATGACCTAGCATTTTCAAGTTGAAGAAAATTAGCTACTGTTTCAGATACCTTATAAAACTGATTTTTACCCACAACCTGATTGATACATTTTCCATTGCTGCTGCTGGACGAAGGGCTATGTACATTCGGTAATATTTAATATATTCTTCAGTAACTACAAATCTCCTGTTTACATCATTCTTTGTTTGCTTCAGTTTCACAATTAATAACTTTCCCGAATCTTCAATATCATCTAATGTTACCTGGCTTATTTCACAAATTCGACAAGCTCCTGCAATCCCAAATACAATAACCTTGGCCGTCAAATAAACTTCATCGGGTGCATTATTTAAAAAATCACTAATTTGTGTACTCGTAAAAATCGCAGCTTTCTTGGGCGTGCAACCTTTCCCACTTTGTTTCAGAAATGTGATTAGTTTGAAATATTTTGAAATGTCTACATTATTATTGGATCGTAACATACTTTTAATTATTGAATAATTCGACCACACTGTTGATGGCTACTGTTGTTGTGCCAGTTCTGAAAAATAAGCCAATAGCAGTGTCTCCGAGAAAGAACTGCACGTCTTGAATACGCGGTTTCGTAAATTGCGCTGCTTCTATCAACTCCGGTGGAGTCAGAGAAAACTCGGAATCAGACATTTTTTAACTTTATATTATTCAAAATAACTACTAAACAATCACTAAGTTCCAAATTTTGAATCAAATCACAGAATTACATTGACAGATATTTGATTACTTTGAAGTTTTCCTTAGCAACGCAGGTCTAATTCTCGCTATAACTAGTTTAAAAATCGTTTTTCCTGTCACAGAAAAAAATAGTGTATTATACACGGGAAAAGTATTAGATTTTAGCTCTCGGTTTTTTGTCTCAAACATAACCTCGAGCTGAAATCTAATACTTTTTTCCCTTGCATGATAAATAGCTATTTATTCATGTTGCATTTTTACTTTATAACGTCTACCAAGCTTTTATAAAACTGATTTGTAGTGGTTTCAAAAATAACATAAGGAATAGTCAGTTGATTATAAAGTGGTGCCAACTTTGCTCTGACATCTAAAAGCAATATTTTTTTATATGAACATTAACAGCATTCTCTTTTCCGCAGGATGTGTGAACGTTAACCAAGATGATCCCAATAGTTGCGGTAGTGTGGTTGGCCAACCTGCTGATTCCAGCAGTAACAGGTGCCGAACACGTCCGCGAGCTGGAAATATCCGAAGGAGCACC
Source organism: Galerucella tenella (assembly GCA_910591685.1). Lineage (NCBI taxonomy): Eukaryota > Metazoa > Arthropoda > Insecta > Coleoptera > Chrysomelidae > Galerucella > Galerucella tenella. Next base: position 12,917 of record CAJUYH010005816.1, read on the forward strand.
AGTCGGAACGAGGATCGACTTCATAGGCGACGGAGCATCACCAGATAGCGGTCCGCCTTATCTAATCGTCCCTGTTGGGAGCGCCGTCGAAACGGATCTCTCCATCGACTCCAACACCGGAGAAATTCGAACAAAAGTACCTTTGGATAGAGAAACCAGGGCTAGTTATTCCTTAGTAGCTATTCCCATTATGAGCGGGAACAATGTAGAAGTAATCGTGAAGGTTCTAGATGAAAATGATAACGCTCCAACGTTTCCATTGCCTGTGATGGATATTGAGTTTCCCGAAAATACACCGAGGGACGTAAAAAGAACTTTAAATCCCGCTCGGGATCTAGATCTTGATATCTACAACACTCAAAAGTATAATATTATATCCGGAAATATAAATAATGCTTTTAGATTATCCTCTCATAGAGAACGCGATGGAGTGCTCTATTTGGATCTCCAAATCAACGGGGTTTTAGATAGAGAAACTACCGATTCTTATACTCTAGTTATAGAGGCTTTAGATGGAGGTACACCGCCTCTAAGAGGAGAAATGACTGTCAATATTACCATTCAAGATGTAAACGATAATCCACCGGTTTTTAATCAAAGCAGATACTTCGCTACCATCCAGGAAAATGCTACGATCGGTACAAGTGTATTAAGGGTAACAGCAACAGATGCAGATGCCGACGAAAACGGAGAAATCGAATACTCAATCAATAGAAGACAAAGCGATAAAGATAATATGTTTCGTATCGATTCTTCAACTGGGTTGATTTCCGTGAATAAACCACTCGATTTCGAAGTTAAGGAATTACATGAGTTGGTAATAGTAGCTAAAGATCGCGGACTACAACCACAAGAAACAACAGCTTTTGTTTCAATAAAAGTAACAGACGTTAATGATAATCAGCCTACTATAAACGTTATATTTTTGAGCGACGACGCCACTCCCAAAATAAGCGAATCAGCACAACCTGGTGAGTTCGTAGCGAGGATAAGCGTACATGATCCCGATTCGAAGACTGATTATTCCAACGTTAACGTCACGCTTTCCGGAGGTGATGGTCATTTCGGGTTAACAACTAGAGACAACATTATCTATTTGGTAATAGTATCGCTACCTTTGGATAGAGAACTGAAACCCAATTATACTTTAAGCGTCGAAGCTACCGACAACGGTTCTCCTCCTCTGAGAGCTACAAGAACAATCGACCTGCAAGTTACCGATATTAACGATAACGCTCCGGAATTCGATCGGGAAGTATACAACGCGAACGTCATGGAGGTTTCGGATCCCGGTACTTCGGTCTTACAAGTTCTTGCCATCGATAAAGATGAGGGTAATAACAGTGCTGTTAGTTACTCGTTGGTAGATACTCCTGATACTCATTCGGGGTGGTTCCGTATCGATTCTCGAAGTGGTTTAGTGACGACGCGTGCGCACGTTGATTGTGAAACTGATCCAGTGCCTAAATTGATAGTTGTGGCTACCGATAACGGGTTTCCGCCGTTATCGTCGTCGGCGGTAGTGTTAGTGACTATACACGATGTTAATGACAACGAACCCATCTTCGATCAGAGTTTCTACAATGTTTCCGTGGCTGAAAACGAGCCTAATGGACGATGCATATTAAAGGTAAGATTTTTGCAGTTAACACTCTTTTCCAGATTCGTGAGAAATATTAGGAAATGTAGTATAGGAGATTTAAACTATGTAATCTCCGATAAACACCTGCAGTCCAGTAAATGAAGGAACAAAGCTCCCTGAAGACTTCACTTTGGGCTCAATTTGTTTCTCGCTAATATCTGGCTCTATATGCGAATCAGAGAATTTTTCTTTGGATAAAAAATGAAGATCTTCTTATTATCTACAAAAATGGTCCCCATCATTTTTTTCGAAAATTTGATAGTTATCGAGATATTTCAGCTGCTATTCTGCCTGTAGGAATTCTGCTGTCTATGCAGAGAGTGGACGAATTGTTGCATAACTCGGCAAAAAATTGACATTTCCCGATGATTCAAATTTCATCGGAATGGGAAGACCCGTAGCTATCATTCCATGTGACTTGCAGCTCGTCCGTACTTGACAAAAATATTTAAAAAGTCGTCAAAGTTTTTTTCCAGAAGATTTTGAGACTATTCCATTGATTTGTTCATATTTTCTCAAAAAATAGTCTTTTATCCTAATTGTTTTTGATAATGGAACCTTAGGAGGTCTTGGATGATCTCAGAGTTTTTTTAAATCTTTCTTGCGTTTTGATAAAAATTGATTTGTTTATTAACAGTTTTCAACCGTTTCTGGAGTTCTGTACAATCTGTGGAACAAGCGCGATTTAAAAATGTATCATCCTATATATTGCTTTTCAATTCACATTATGTCTAGTTTTCAAATGTACCTTTTGATTTTTAATAAAATCCAATCATTTTTCAAAAATGAGGGAAAACCGGTGAAAACCGGACGTTTTTTTAAATAAATGAATAAACAAATCAATTTTTTATCAAAACGCAAGAAAGATATTAAATAAGACCATTCAAGACCTCCTGAGGTTTCATTATAAAAAAAATAGGATAAAAGACTAATTTTTCAAAAAATATGAACAAATTAATGAAATAATATCAAAATCTTGTTTAAAAAAACTTTGATTGCTTTTTTAAATATTTTTGTCAAGTACGGACGAGCTGCAAGTCACATGGAATGATAGCTAAGGGTCTTCCCATTGTGATGAACTTTGAATTATCGGAAAATGTCAATTTTTTGCCGAGTTATGGAACAATTCGTCCGCCCGCTTACAAGGTAATGCATAGACAGCAGAATTCCAGAGCATGAGGAGACTTTTAGGTCTAATTATCTCGATTACTATCAAGTTTTAGAAAAAAATTATAGAAACTACTTTTGTAGATAATAAGATGATCTTCATTTTTTATCTGAAGAAAAATTCTCTAACTCGCATATTTAGCCAGATATTAGCGAGAAACACGTTTTCCAGGGTTACGGGGCCATTTTCCCCCCCTTCCGTAAACTCAAGTTTTTTCTTGATTAAAAACACCTACCGTGACCTACAAATTGAGCCATTGAGCCCAAAGTGAAGTCTTCAGCGACTTTTCAGGAACTCGATATTTTCAGGTGTTCAGTTAGTGCACTACTGTTAGTTTTGGGATTATTGCATTCCAATAGTCTAAGTACTTTTCGAAATAATCTATAGGTACTTGTTTTATATCAAGTACATTTTAAACTGTATTAGTTCTTTAATTTAAAATCTCTGTTGGCCCTGAGGATGTCTGTATGAGCAGGAAAAAACATCTTCCTGGTGAAATGTCAAATTTACTCTCTAAATTATGCATTTAAATGTGATAGTTGTTTAAACGAGCAATGGTTGAAGTGATGAGATGAAAAAACGTCCTAAATGTATTTGTTCATTGATAATTGGAGATGCTGAATCTTTTAATTGTTTTTAAATTAAATTTCTTAAAGAGAATCAAGATCCTGTCGCTTCTGGCGAATATGTAAAGTTTTGTTTTTGGTACCTTTTTGTCGGGCAACTTTTTAGTGGGATTTCGCCACCACTTATTTGAATTGTTGGTTTTTGGATAAACCAGTTTTCTATATATTTATTTGTTATTTTTTTTATTATCAAAGGTTTGTTAGCAGATTCGCAAAATGTCATTTTTAGACATACCTAAATAGAGTTGTATAAAGAGTCACCATTAACTTATTAGTGTCTTGTATAAAATGATATTCATTTAGTGACGTTTTATTTCAAATTAATGCACAATTAAGGCATTAATAAGAAATTTTTATTATTAGTTCCACTACGTGGATGGTTTTTAATAGTTTGAAAGTTGAAAAGTGAAAAATTCTTTTATAAGCAGCAAGATAACTTTTATTTTAAATGATTGTGGAATTGAAGCTTTTAAAAATTGATTATTTGCATAGTGCTGAAGGGTTTCCATGGGAAATTATTAATTTCTTGAACAATATGTTGCAATAAAATGTTTAAGACTTGATTTTCCCAATTTTTTCCACTAAAGGGTAGTTTTTACCCCTGAAATTTCAGCTTTCTATTTTTTATACAGTTTTTTTCACGATTTAAGGAACTAACCTGACCTGGAGATGGGATAATGACATGCAATAAAGCCATAAAAGTATCAGCCGTGACAGGATCGTATTTATATTGTTGGCGAAAAATAAATTATTATCTATAAGACTTTTGGGTCATTCTTTACTCAGTACTTTTTCTTTTTCATCATAGTACGGCTCTGCGCGGTAAATCCAAAAAGTTTTATGGTTTTATTGCATCTCAAGCCTAAGTCGAGTCAAGTCAGTTTCTTATATCGTGAAAAGAACTATACTTTTATTTATACTAATCCAACTTGTTCTTGGACGGGCGTGCATAAATTCGACGCTAAAATTTCACTTAATCTTTTTCTCACTTTATGCACCTGCTTGTAGACCCTTAAATTCGACGCTAGGTACCTCTACTAATCCTTCTACCATTAATTTGTATAAAAATATCAGAAAATAAGAAAAAGAGAACTAAAAAAAAAACAAGAAAACCCAGGCCCAAACCCGGTTGATCAAAGTGTAACTATGTATAAAATTATCAGAAAATAAGAAATAGAAAACTAAAAAAAGACAAGAAAACCCAGGCCCAAACCCGGTTGATCAAAGTGTAACACTATGTATAAAAATATCAAAAAATAAGAAATAGAAAACTAAAAAAAAAAAACGAGAAGACCCAGGTCCAAACCCGGTTGACCAAAGTGTAACTATATATAAAAATATCAGAAAATAAGAAATAGAAAACTAAAAAAAGACAGGAAAACCCAGGCCCAAACCTGGTTGATCAAATATAAGCCTAATCCTTAAAGGACATAATCCTTCCGGCAGCGTCCAATTTGAGGCCGCTCTCTTAGACGTTACCATTTGCTCTTAGATGTTTTCTAATGATTGTTGTTGTTTTAAGTGGACTGTTTTTGATTTTAATAGTTTTAAGTCGTCAATTCTAGTCCATTTTGGTTGATTTAAGTTATTTTTACTTTGTTTTCGTCTATTTTTTATCATTCGTTATTGTTGCTTGTTTTTATTATGTTTTTTCAAATAAGTACTTCAATTCCGCTAGTTATTATGCGATAAACTTTTGTAATTTGTTTGTTTAATATTATTTTTTCCAGCTTAAATCTAGGTTTCTAGTTGATTTTTTTGTGTTAACCGTTTCTAGTTACCAAATTCAAGAGTTTGTTAGTTGTTTTTTCTTGCTGTTTCAAGCAGATTTCATTTGCTTCTTTGTTTTTCTATACATTTGCAATTATTTTAAATTATTTTCAGTTGATATACTTTAAAATCAATACGTTAACTGCATCCTTCAATAGATGTCAACGTCAGCTTGATTCTCTTCAATGAAAATAATTCATTATCTTTCAATTCAAATTTCCCATCAACTTACAACTTGTATCTTTCAAGTAGAGCAATTTCTGTCGCCTCTAATTGTCTCTATCATCTCAGAGGTGATATTATATTTTTCTTTCAATTAGTTCTTCCCAAGTTACAATTTATCCTAATTTTTTTAATAATGGAACCCTAGGAGGTCTTGAATGATCTCAGGGTTTTTTTTTAATATCTTCCTTGCGTTTTAATAAAAATTGATTTGTTTATTAACATTTTTCAGCCGTTTCTGGAGTTCTGTACAATCTGTGGAACAAGCGCGATTTAAAAATGTATCATCCTATATATTGCTTTTCAATGCACATCATGTCTAGCTTTCAAATGTACCTTTTGATTTTTAATAAAATCCAATCATTTTCCAAAAATGAGGGAAATTATTGATCACACCGGTGAAAACCGGACTTTTTTTTCTAAATAAATAAATAAACAAATCAATTTTTTATCAAAACTCAAGAAAGAAATTAAAAAAATTTTCTGAGATCATTCAAGACCTCCTGAGGTTCCATTGTAAAAAAAATTAGGATAAAAGACTATTTTCTTAAAAAATATGAACAAATTAATGTTTTTCTATACATTTGCAATTATTTTAAATTATTTTCAGTTGATATACTTCAAAATCAATACGTTAACCGCATCCTTCAATAGATTTCAACGTCAGCTTGCTTCTCTTTGATGAAAATAATTCATTATCTGTCAATTCAAATTTCCCATCAACTTCCATCTAGATATCTTTCAAGTAGAGCAATTTCTGTCGCCTCTAATTGTCTCCATCATCTCAGAGGTAATATTATTTTTTTTTTCAACTAGTTCTTCCCAAGTTACAATTTTTCCACACACTTTTAATTTTCGACTATACAAAATACACATTTTAACGGAAAACATATTTCGTACGACTCGTATATACTGAAAACAATTTACTTATAAACCTGTTTCGAATTCGGTACTCAATATTCTCGAAACGGTTCAGATCTATAACACGGCCTCACCTTTAAAAAAATCCTATTGAAATTTTCCACAACCTCGTTATTTGTCGAAATAAGTTGCAGCTTCCTGATTAGATTTGAAAAATATCAATTAATTTCGGTCTGATATAGATAGCTGTTTAGTTTGTTTCCCTGGAGGGCTTAACTTGGCTCTCCTCCGGCTAGAAAATAAAATTAACGAGACAGCTTTAAAAAATGTACAAAGTGATCGAGTTGAAGTGACAAAGTTTATTATAATTCCAAAAAATCTGACAACCACGATTTATATTTCAGTTTTCAACTAATATTATCAACTACGGATCTGTTATTGTTTACTGTATAGTTTGTACCAAAGTTATTTTTATAGTCATGTAAGAAGAGAGATTTTTAAGCCCATTCATGACAAACTGCGCCCAAATGGCGTGAATATATCTTTTATAAATAATTAGTGTGTCCACTAGCCCCATAGTATGGAGATGTTTCTTTAGTTGACAGTGGCCAATCAGAAATCCCACTGTTAAACGTAGATTTTTCCTGGTCATCGTCAAATATTTCTACGGCGCCAGCTTCCCAGGGTCGCCCAGGGTGATCCTGGCAAGACTGCATCCTTTGATTCGATCCCATCTCTTAAGGGATTGAGCATGGGTGTAACGTTTGGCTAGTTCCGCAATTGTCGAAGTAGGCTGTAGGTGTCACTGGGTCCTAAAATTTTCAGTCCAGCCGCTTCCCTGGCTGAAGAATCGGCAATGCGATTACCTTTACTCCTGTCGTGCCCTTTAACCCACCTCAGGATTATATTGTTATCTGCCGAGGCGTTATAGTTTATTTCTTAATGTATGACAGCACAGTAGCCTCATTAAATATTCAAATAGAAATTTATCTTTTACAGAGTGATCCTAAGAATTTTACAAGTAAATACTAAAATTCTAATGCAAAACAAGTAGGTGTCTGTATTGGTTATCTATACATCCCTGTTTCAGCTCAAAAAAATGATAAATATTGCGGCAGTGGCGGAGATTACGGTATTACTTTATTCTGCTTATTTAATTAGATTAGGTCGACATTACAGTTGAAATAAAATTCATTCGTTCAGGCCTATTAACAAGTTACATTTTCATTTTTATTAAATTAAATTAATTAAAGAAAATATGGTTTAATTTTCATAATTCAAATTTATTGACAATGAATTAATGTATGCCAAGTAAAGTGAACATACCATTTATAGGAAATATAAAATTCAATCTATAGTATCATCCTCTTCGCTGGGAGAGATCACTATCGGTTCTATAGTTTGTTCTATGAGGTAATCTAAAACCCACATTTTCTCTTCCTCTTTAATTACATGATTCACAGCATCTCTCCAGTCCTCTTCAGTTATTGTTGTCAATGAGTACTTCATTAGTTCACGAACATCTTTCATTTTAAATGTTTTATTATGTCTAGCTACATAACCTTTCATTTGGGCCCATATTAACTCTATCGCATTTAATTCACAATGGTATGGCGGCAAACGAAGCACTGTTATCCCACGATTCTTGGCTATTCCATCAATAAAAAACTTTTTGAATTGTAGCTTGTGATCTGAAGCAACCTTTAAAAGTTCTTTTTTCAACATATCATCTTCAAATGGTATGTCTTTTACGATTAACCAGTTTCTCCAAGAGGTAGATGGAAGATTTTCTGTTAATCGCGAATGATAAGTGGCATTGTCCATAACGATTACAGCATTATTTGGAATTAATTCGACCATTTGTGTAAAATACTCTTCAAAAACATCTGCAGTCATTTCTTCATGATAGTCTTCGGTTGATGTTGACTGAAACTCCAGTAAACCACCTTCAACGAACCCTTGATTGCATCCAATATGCGTTATTATTAGTCGGCAACCTTTACCGATAGGAGTGTTCAGTCCAGTAGATAAACCTTCTATGAAAGCTTGACGACTGGTATTAATACTTTTGTCCTGCCATATTTTTTTCACTGAATGTCCTTCATTGAGCCATGTTTCATCTAGATAATAGATTTGTCTTCCCTCCAGTCTGTATTTTCGGATATCTCGTAAATACTGTCGTCTCTAAGATATTATTTGCTCGTTGTCGATTAGCACTGATTTGCGACTTTGATTCTCCCAAGTAAAATTTAATTTGTGTAATATTTTCCACAAAGTCAGGAAAATTCTCGTCCTCCTTTACCATTCTTAGAATTATGTCGATGGTTGGGATCTCTTTTTTAAAATATAATTCGTGTACTTTTCGTCTTATTGTATTTTGCATGTAGATGTCGAAACTATATTTTTTCTAACAGTAGCAGCCGGCATTTGATGTACAACAGCATCATTCATATTTAACACTACAGTCTTCGTTTGTAAGCTAAGCACGCTCTTACACTTCACTGGGGTGAAACTTGAAAACATTTTTCACAACATAGTTAACACTTATGGAACGTAAGCGACTCTGAGCAAAACAAATTATACACATTTGGGCGAGACCAAGTTTCACCGTATATACCTGCAAAATTTCTAAGTAGTCATTAGGACAATCCCTAGTAGGACCCTATTGTAATGTTTCTTGGAAATTATCAAGTTGTTTTAACTAACCGAATTTAGATTCATATTACCCTTATATATCAGATCGGGTATAAAATTAGATAGTAAATAAATTCCTTA